>APFE031379516.1:29555-95602 GCA_000404065.3 Pinus taeda | reverse complement strand
GGGGGGAATGCAATCGAAGGGACAATAGTAGGCTTCAAAGGAATAAAATAAATGCCACAAGAGGCACTGGGTGAGGAAGGGGAAGATCTCAAAGAAGATACACTTGAATAATTTCGAACCAAATAAAATAGCAAATCGTGAGAAAGGAGAAAATTGATAGTTGAATTCAAAGTTGCCCATTGATGAGAGAGAACGCAGTGACGACCTACTAGTTATCTAATGTAGGAGAGAAAAACCACCCTACCTTATTAAAACATGTAGGAGAAAAGTAAGAAAAAATCTCAAAGACTTCCATTGCTTACAAGACCGAGAATATATATAGACTTCTTACTGCTTGAGCGCATGCAGAGGTAAAAATGTTGACCAAAGAGAATAAAAAAAGAGGGAGGAAGGAGCTAGGACGAGAGGACTCAACCTTTCCAATGGTCTTGCATCGACAGAAGACCAGACACAAGCTTGAATATCCCACAAGTTTCTAAACCTTTGCCTACACTTCTGACAAATTGTGCTAACATTCATAGAGAGCGGATACCTTTTTGTTTAAGCACTATAATTACATATTCGATGGAGGTTAAATCCCTACAATCCACCTAATAATTATTGATAGTTAAATTAAAATTCTAGAAACCCTGTTACAAAATAAACACACATATAGTTAATTAATTAAAAATACAAAATTATTGTATTTTGTTCATTAATTATTTTTTATTTTTATAAATGTTTTGGATGTTACAATCTCTTTTCTATTGAATTATATAGCTATATGTTTGTTTATTTGGGAATATTATCAATAATTATTAGGTGGATTGTAAGAATTTAACCTTTTAAAATATTGAATTGTGGTTTTTTAGACATGCTGTATTTTTAAACTATGGTATTCTACCAAAACTTATTTACAAGTTAAATATCTCTATGAGAAAGTGATGAAATCTACATATTTAAAAATCTTGTTACATATTTTTTTAAATATATATATATTTAATTCATATACTAATTATTTTATAATTAATAATAATAATTTAAAACAAAATTGTAATTTAATTAATTTTAAGAAGTATTTTGATGTTGATGCACTCTTATAGAATCACACCAAACTAATACATGCAAGACACGTATCAACAAAATGTAATTCTATATATAATCACAAAACCTAATACATATGAGACATACCAACATAATATAATTTTACTATACCTTTGACAAGCATGATATTTAGCATCTAATTTTTCCTTTTGACTGGGTATTATTTTGTTTTTTACCAATTTTTTTTTGCAGCTTCTCAATAGTTTAACATTATCATTGAATTTAATTATTTTAATATTTAAAATTATTTATTTGTAATATGATTGAATTAGGTCTTATTATGAACTATTGTTATTACAAGTTTCCACAACACAATGCTATGTGAATGACTACGTCACATTTTTCAGCCATAATTTTTGGATGCAGTTGCAATATTTATGCCATTATTTTAGATACTTTCAGGTTTTTCATTGTTAAGATTAACCACAAAAAATTAAGCTATTTGAAAATAGCTCATATTAACATAAATAACATATTTTCATCAATTACTACCTATCATAATTTAAGCAAATACTTGCTTAAAAAATGGGTTGTTACTGCTTTCAACACTTTAATAAGTAGGAGTAAAAATGTAAATGTGAAGACTTTTTAGTGGTTACTACCCACCAAAATTTATGCAAGTCTTAAACCTGAACACTATCTTGAATTCAATATTAGCTATATTGAATTCAATATTAACTTAGCTATATTTAAAATAAGAGATAGGTACTAGCTACTATATAGCACTAATAATTTGAAATAAAATTAAGTTTTTTTTTTCAATTGAAAAAAAGCGTTTTGATGTTTATTATTATGAACTAACACAACTATGTTAATAAAGTGGTAGATAGAGGGTATCCTTATTATAAACTAGCACATAAAAGTTAATAAAGTGGTTGATATATCATGTCTTTTTCCACATTAATAATATTGATCCATATAGAACATGGAAAATGATGCTGCAAAATCTAGTAAACCTTGCTTGATTTTTAGAATATAGATTACAGCTAGATTGAGATGGCAAATTTGTTAGGACAAGCTAGAAGGGTGGTCCACTAAGATTACAACTTTCCCTCCACAATAAAAAATATCAAAATCCCGTAAATTTCATTTTTCAAAAATTTAAAAACAGGAGCATTTGAATGGTGATTTAGATGGAGGAAATTGATTCAGTACCATCAAAAACCCTTAAACAACTAAAATCTTGAAATTTGACGTTGAAACTTAAATTTACAAAAAAATTCTGCGAAATTTTATCAAAATTTTACTAAAATTTCCCTAATTTAACGGAATTTAAAACCCCATGTTATTCTCTGATTATTCTAAAAATTAAAAATCAGTCTCCCGGTGGTGACGTGGACGGATTTCCATTTGGAAAACGAGGCTTGATATTCTTGCGATGTCATCGACAGAACCACTAGATTTCTCAAAAAATTAACTCATGAGCGATTGCGTGTGCAGACAAAACATCTCTCCATTTTGCAATCTCGAGATTTGGAAACTTGCGAGGATTCGAGTTTCCTGGATTTTGCATTAAGCAGCCTGCTCTGCAACTTCGACATATTAGAAATGATACCCGACACCCCAATTAATCCAACCTCACACGTGTTGTCTTTCGTTGTAGCGTTTCAGAGAGCCGGGGGTCAGGAGGTTCACTTTTCGAGCTCATGTTCGTCATTAATACTTCTGTTCGGCTTCCATGATTGGGAGTTACAGTGAGCAGTCGGATTTCTTCACTTCCCAAGCCTGCATTTGCTACAGCTCACTGGGAAAGCCCGAAGAGTATCATCAATTCTTGTGATCAATGTATCAGTTTGGTCTCTGGTCATCCAAAAGCCGAAGTATAATGAGTTTACAATTTTGCCGGGAATATAATACAAATAGTTCAGTAGGAATTTGAAAAAGTTGTAACTATTTTGGTTATAGTTATTAAGTTTTATTATTTTGGGTATTTCAAAAGTTTTTAATGGGATTGAATTTATTTCCACTATAAAAAACATTAAGAATTTAAGTGTTATTCTCTATACATAATCTCGGATAGAACTCAAATCTCTTTCTCATTGTACAGACCAACTTTCATACACATATGTGGTAAATCAATAAAAATATACAGCAATTAGTCCAAGTTTATTTTAGCCCAACCTCGACATCAGGTTTGAATTTGAATCTATTATATATTATATATTAAGTTTGATTCTCAATGCAGAGAGTAATTGCAATTTGTTTTAAACTCAACACCAACTTTCAGTTATCAAGTTTGATTTTCAATGAATAAAGCAAATTCGATTTTGTTTTGGTTTTCAGGCATTCTTATGTAAGCAGGGTAAAGAAAACATTTTGATCCCAGAGCAGCTTCGATCTTTTATATTAAAAAGTGTCAGTACATTTTATTTAATGGATGGATTGATATTTCCAGGATGAACTCCAGAAACTTCGATCCAGAAGCACCCCTTGCACCAACTTTGTATTCTCCAAAGGCAGCATTGTGTACTTTCGAAAGGATTTCTGGCAACGGACATTGATGGGTCTGCTAATTTCTGTAGGAAATATTTCTCAGCTTCCTTAACTGTGGGAGATTTCCCGCATGGAAGTTTTAGAAGGAATTTTATAGCACGGAAGTTCCAGAAGAAGAAATAATATAGTGTAGTCATATTTTTCAGTACTAAAAAACCCTATTTATATTAATAACAAAGTAGAATTTACAAAAATTACAAGTATTCTGCGAAAACAAGTGCCAATATCATAGATAGATATCATAGATAGTAAGCATCATGTAGTAACAGCAAGAATCGTCTACCCCCAAACATTAGAAGGAAGGAACAGAAAATTAATATATGGACGCTGTGTGAAACAGTAACAGAAAAAGATAGGAGACACCGTAAAACTTGGAACATATAAATTTTATTGTAAAAGAAAGATAGTCACCATCTGCGATCCCATTTCCCAGAGGAGGACACTGTATAATGCCCAGTGTCCAGGCAGTAGTACTCCAACAACAGGGTCAAAATAAAAGAGAAAAAGTGTTCAGAATTATGTTCTAGGAAGGAGAAATTCTTCCATGTTATAGATGTTGCTTTCCAAGAGAATATCTATATGCCAATTGCCAAGTTTTTTGAGGCAGAACTTTTTTTGATAATCTGTCAGCTTGCTCTTTTTGGGATCTGTCAATATGCTGAATAGAGAAAGTATTTTGTGTTTGCCAGAGGATCTCAATTTCTCTTCATCCATCCTATAAGAAGAGGGTTATTTATGGATATCTTCCCAAGGACATGGTCAATTATAATTTTGGAGTCTCCATATATATGTAAAACATGGATGTTTAGAAATTTGCTGAAACATAAAAGACCCCAAAGTGCCATTGCCTCCGCTTTGTTGTTGTTACCATTCCCTCCATTCCAGTAAAGGTTGTATTTTAGATGTTCATTCATGGAAATGCAAAAACCACAAGCGCATATACCTTTTTGTGCTGCACCATAAAAGAAAACCCATTGGGTACCATAGCAAAGGGTCGCTGTGCTCACGAGACATACTACTAAGCTATATGAGCTGTGGCATGTAAATGCTGTAATATGAGATAACTTTGTGAGTGATTTGCTGAAACTCTTCTTTCTTGTTTTGGAACAAGAAATTGTTCCTCCATTTCCACAGTGTCCATATACATTAAGGGAATGGATCTCCAGGAAGCCCTCTGTGCACTCCACCATTCCAGTGAGTCCTTTATGGAAGAATGCATTATAAAATAGGAGCCAAAAAAGTTAGATAAGTTTTTCCATACCTAAGTGGTAAGATTGCATTGTAGGAAGATGTGCTCATTGTTTTCAGCTTTAGCTTTGCAGATAGAACAAATGCTTGGCCCTTGCCACTGCCTCTTCTGCGGATTCTCCCAAATGAAGTTTTTATTGTGAAAAGCTAACCAAAAGAATATTATGATTTTGCTTGGAATTCCTGTTTTCCAAAAAGCTGTGGGAAATTGCCAACCTGTTTGGGGGGGTGGTATATTGGATAAAGATAAATAGATATCAGTGACACTTATACTATTAGTCCTCCTTTTCCCTTCCATGTGAGATAGTCACGGGACTCCGTACGGCAAATTCCTATATTTTTTATGTTTGCCAATATCTTGTTCCACTGTAGGGCCACTTGGCCTTGTATACCCATAATATGTGCTTCTTTCCATATAGGTGAAGGCCCCTGCCAGCGCGCAATGACTTGTCCCCATACGAAGATGCCCACACGATGTAAGGCGTTTTTAATTTCCCGTGGAATAGAACATTCCTCCCCAACTCCAAAGATTGGGTCCAAATCAATTAAAATTCTGTTTCCGTTCTAGAAACTCCATGAGAGATGTTGTAAGAAAAAGGATTGTATTTTGTGGAAACTTTGCCAAATCGCAGAGCCTTTTATGGTGCCAATAATGCCTTTTCTGTACCAAAAGGCGAAGTCTTTATTGCCCAGATACTTTTTTTTTAATGGAAATACTCCAGGTGCCTTCCCCATATAAGCCCCTCCATAAGGATTTACATAGTAAGGCTACTCCAAATTTACAAAGATTCATAATCCCCCAACCTCCGAGTTCTTTTGGAAGAGTAATTTTAGTGAGTTTGGCTAAATGAAATTTCTTCTTTTCATGACAACCTCTCCAAATGAAATTTGCTGTAAGGCGATTTAGCACATTAATAATGCTAGCTAGTATATAAAAAATGTGAGCCCAATATACAGTTAGCTGTGCTAAAACCGCATGGACAAGTGTAGCTCTCCCTCCCATGACAGACATTTGCACTCCTATCCAGATATTCTTTTATAAAAACGATGTATGATCCATTGCTAGTCTGCTCGACTGTAACAGGAGGGTTTAAGGTGGTATCCAAGATACTTCATTCCCTCTTGAATAGGAGTTGCTTTGATGTTGTATAAACCTGCAATGTAATCAATAATTTCCCTACCACATTTTCCATGAAAGATTACAAATTTCCTTTCATTGATTTGTAATCCTGTAGCCATTGTAAAATTCCTTAGGATATTATAAAGACATATCCAGGTGAAGCGACAGAGCATACCCAAAATCAGAATGTCATTTACGAATAGGTTGTGTGATATGCTGTTGTTTTTACTAATCATCAAAGGCCGGAAATGTCCCTCTGTAACAACTCTTTTGATGTGCAGGCTTAGGCAATCCATCGCCAGGATGAACAATAACTGGGATAGGGAGCATCCCTGCCTCAGTCCTATAGTAGCTCGGAAATAGTTAGTAGGGTGTCCATTAATAAGAATGGAAAAATTTACCTTGTCTACACAAGCCATAATCCAGTTTGTACAATTTGGGCTAAGACCAATTTTGGTGAGAACGCATCTTAAAAACCCTAATCCAGGCAATCATATGCCTTCTTTAAATCAATTTGAAAAATGGCTGCTTCAAGATTTTTTGTGTGGATTGAATGCAAACTTCCCTGAGTGTTTGCAACAGTATCATGAATAAGTCTATCTTTTAGAAACCCATGTTGTTCCTATGAGATATAGTGCGAGAGAGTACCTCGAATTCTGCCAACAATGATCTTAGAGATAATTTTGTAGATGGAATTGCACAGGGAGATCAGTCTAAAGTCCAAGAAGGTATTGGCATTTTTTATCTTTGGAATAAGGGCAATGTAGGTTGATGATATATATTGGTGAATGCTACCCAAAATTCTGGATTCCTCAACCATACTCAGAAGATCCTTCTTTACTAGTTCAAAAAAGTGAAGGAAGAATTCAATCGTCCATCCATCCGGACCTGGACATTTATCTTTCTTGAATGATTTCATCACTTCCAGAAGTTCTTCTTCGGAGACAGATCTGTATAGTTCTTCATTCTATTCATCTCTGAACATTGTAGGATAAGGTTCAATTCCCCAGATGATATATTCAGCCATTATATTCTCATTTCTACTGAATGATTCCTGGAAGTGTTGTATAGCCGCATTACATATATCTTCCTGAGTCTGTATTGTTTTCCCCTCCTCATCCCTAATCTCCCAGATTGTGTTTATGTTCCGCTGATGGTTTGCATACTGGTGAAAGAACTTTGTATTATGATCTCCTTCACTTAGCCATATACCCTGCTTTTTAATCTCCAAGTGGCTTCTTCAATAGATAATATTTTTTTTCCTCATTTCCAGTTCTTGTATACGAAGGCGAACCTTTAAGGGAAGATAATGAGATATCATCATTAAGACAATCCTATCCAGTTCCATCTGAATGTCTTCTAGGTCTTTCCTATTAGCTTTTTGCTTCTGAATTTGCCAGGGCTTTACTACCTTTCGAAGTGGAGCTAGTTTGTCAAGGAGATGTTGTGAAGGGGAGGAATATGTGAGAGTAGTGTAACTTTTCCAGGTTTCCTGAGCAAGTTCATTGAACTCTGGGTCTTCCAGCCAAGTTCTATTGAATTTAAAGGGAAAGCCCTTTCGGATTCCAGCGATCCAACATTGTAGTGATATGGGTCTGTGATCTGATATGGAATTGCTGATGATTTCGGTATCTAAAAGGCCCAGACGTTCAATCAACTTTTCATGAACTAAGAAACAATCCAGTATTTTGGCCAGATATGCAGTACCAAATCTACCATTATCCCATGTGGGGGCAATTTTGGCAGGACAAATGTCTACAAAATTATATGAGAGCAAGGCATCTTATAGATAGTCGGCCAGAGGATCCATCTTTCTACTGCAACCCCATACTTCAACACTGCTTAAGGTACAGTTTAAATCTCCCACAATCATTAAGGAAGCTAGTTCCATTATTTCTGACAAGAGGATCCAATTCCAGAAGGTGAGACAATCCTTATAAGGGGCATATTCGTTAAGTATGTGGATATATCCGGGTGTACCACGAAAATTGGCTTTGAGTAGAATGCTAGCAAAACATCTGAAAGCCTTGACTGAGACCCAGGATGGATCCCATAAAGCCACCAGTCCCCCAGAGAGGCTAGTAGAATCAGTTACTGTGATGTGCCAACTCGGAAACATTTTCCGAAAATATGAGATAGCTTCAGAATGCTTATGCATCGTTTCCTAAATGAGGATGAGATTTGGATATAAGGAGAGGAACAAGTCTTTGAGAGCTGTAAATTTGTGGTCAGCTCCCAACCCCTTATATTAATGGATATAATGCGAGTCATGGAGAGGGTTTGACGGGCTGCCTTGCTCTAAGAGGCCCATGGGAAGAAAGATCTGAAATTGGAATGTCAATGAGGAAGTGATCCATCAGACTGGTGTGAGAAATATTAGAGTTTCTTCTGCAGAAATGTCGACTGCCCTGTTTCTGCTTCCGCCGAACAGTTACATTGCTATCCGAGGTGGGCTGATGTGTGGGGAGGAAGGTGTAAACGGTTTATGAATGGTGAGGGATTGCAGATCCAGAGTCTTTTTTTCAAGAGAAAATCCAGGTTGCTCCCAACCGATTTTGGAGAAGTTGCAGTGGGAGAGTTTGGAGGAGTAACAGAAAGGCAAGGTTCTTTGCCTTTTATTATACGAGAGGCCGTAGTAGGGGAAGGGGTAGGTGAGGGTACGTAGGTGATGTGCGATGATGAGGGAATATTGATGTGAGGGTGAATTCATAGTAAAGGGGCGGGAATTTCCTGGCAGGGGATAGGTTCAAGTGGAGGGGGGGAACTAGGGTGAGCTAGAATAGCCAAGAATGGTGATGCAGATTTTCGAGAGCTGTAAGGCGAAGATGGAACAAAAATAGGGGAGATTCCCCTAGAGCTTACAAATGGAGATAAATTGGGGAAAGTACAGTGAAGTATTACCTGGATGTGTCACTTTCTGGAGTGACGCCATCCTTTGACCAATATTTCTGGCCTGTTCCTTCGCAGTGTTTGCCAACTTGGATTTGTTGGAGATTTTTCTTCCATGTAGGTTGCCACCCGGACAGAATGGACAATGGTCTTGTAGATGTCTTGTTCTATGGCAGGACGAGCAGCGGAAAGGCACCCCACAAAAGTCCAACCTCTTATGGAGATTGATGTCCCCCCAGTGGAGGTTAATGTGATTAGGAAATCCGCCATGTTGTTCCTTCTCAATTAAGATCCAAGCAACTCTCTTATCTTTTGCACCAAGGCACTTCGGGTCCACGTAAACAAATTTTCCAATGGCGTTTCCAATATTTGTTAATGCATCCTTAGTTCATAATTCGATTGGCAATCCAGGTAAGTTGACCCATATAAGTTTATTAATGGGAGTGTTATGCAGGGGATTATAGCCACTGTAACAGTTATGAAGGGCAAGGAAAATCTTCCCATGAACCCAGGGAATGGATCTGATAGTCTCAAGATCCTCAATGTTGAGGAAATGGAAGCTGCACCAATCTTTCATGAGCCTAACGATCGTGGGAATATAACCTAACAATGATTTCCACTTCGTTCCCAACCATTTCCTCATTTCAGAATCCTCCATGTTCGGGAAATACCAATAGCCTACTAATGTGCACTTCTGTAGGCTGATAATACGATCCGCAAGGGTGGCGCTATCTAGAGTGATAGCAGGGGTAGGTGGGATGGTTTTTATGGGACGTTGTCTATTTTTTCGACGTCGGAGCGCATGCTCGTCACCCTGAGATGATTGTGTCAAATAGGCTGGAATAGGCATATTTAATTCACCCAACATGCACTGCTAGGCATCCAGGGGGCGTGACCCTGCATGGAACATTTCCGCTTCTATAGTTGCGCGGACCGGTGTAGAGGTGGCAGACACATTAGATTCAATGTCCATCGTGGTCACTGACTTGAAGCGAGTTGAGGGTGGGAGCCACGAGGCTTGTCAGAAAGGAAATTGAGAGAAAAGGCATCGACAGACCAGAAGGTGAATGGATTTGATCCGGGTACAAAGTTACATGTGTGGGCGGATCATGCTGATGAAATTTTTTATGGGAAAGGACCCATCCCCGTTTCATGAGGGGGGGGAATGAAAGAGCATTCAAAATTCCAATAGATCCTGCTTGACACGAGGATAAAATATGACCGTCATAGTACATACCCAAAAGTGGATGTGTGGGCAAGTGTACTTTCCACAATGCAGCATTCCTGATGAGGAAATGTGTGAGGTCAAAGAATTGAATGGGGATGTGAAACGAATGACGTGGGTCAGGGACTTTTGGGCAGTTACAGTGTGGGGAGATGGGAAAAACACCATGTGGACAGTGTCATCAAACACGCGCTCATCCACCTACCGTGAAAGTAGAGATACGGCCCTTGAGTTACTGTTCCGGTCACCGGAAAAGCCAGAATCCATCTAGAGCGAAAGATGGAACAAAGTTGTATTACAATGAAGAATAAAAGGGAAAGGATGCAGAGATAGAGTTAAAACATAAATTATTCAAAACACTCCGCTAAAACTTAGTATGGGATATACCTATGTTCTGAGACAACAGAGAGAAACCATGGAAGTGGTTTATAGACTATAAAGGAAGCAAATAAAAACTTAAGCAGCAGTCATGACATAGTCTGTTAAAATACAATGCAATAGCAAAAAAATCATTTGTAGTTACACCAAAAATTCCCTATTTGGAAACTGAATCCTAAACATGGACGAGAGATAATACAAATTTTTGATAACCAGCACCAAAAATGGTGGGCTATGGGTGATTCACAAACAAGAAATTTAAAACAGATGAAATTTTTAATCTCTAGACAGAAGGCATGAACCCTAATAATTTTGCAGAAACGAAAAAACTTATTTAATAGACATTATCGATTTTTAAAGGAAGAAACAGGGAGAAGACCAGAAAGGAAGCATAAACAATGCGGTTCATTTATATATTGGATACAAATTCATGTGGAGATCACGTGTTTGGTCAATTTAGTGTGTCCTAAATTGCTGCATTTAACTGTCAATCCGGGATTCGTAAGTTGACGAAGTGTGGCGCACTATATGTGCAAGATAACAGATCTCTTACTTTTTGTCATTTTTAGTTTTTTATTTGTTTTGGGGGTTTTTATCTTGGTTGACTTCCTAATGTGAGATGGAAATTCTAAAAGACAAGTATGGATATAAATGTTCAAGGCAATGATGTCCTTTACAATGATTTCCCAAACTTCAAACTTCAAAAAGGGTTTAAAACATGAAACGACAAAATTAATTCCTAAAAGAAAATGAAAATGTGCCACTATACTAGTCAAACAAGCAGTGAACTATTGATCATGAAACCCATTACCCTTGCTGCTGTCTAAATACAAAAGAAATTGTACTCAAAGAAATTCAAAAATTGCAAGCAAATAAAGCTAAAAATCAAATTACATTAATTCATACTCTGACCCTTCGCCATTAGTCTCGCCATGGCTTTCGGAGGTAATCATAAACAACTTGAGCAATCCGATATCTAATTTGCAAGAGAATAGACTAATATCAAACTACACACTCATACTTCAATCCCTCACCATTAGTCTTGCTATGGCTTTCGGAGGTAATTGAAAATGACATGAGTAATTCAATAACTAACTTGCAGAAAAATAAACTAATTGTAGAAATTTTGAATAATAAACACATAATCAATGGAGATTATCCTGATCATGTACTATTGCGGAATACATAAACAATACATAAGCTCCTCTACATTGATCATCAATATAGCAGCATCAATAACAATAAAACGTCAAGAGCATGCACACATCAACACAGTATGTAACCCGGGGAAAGCTTACAGCTGAAAACCCACACTATCTGTATATTAATGATTGAGAACATGTAACATTACAATAGTCAATACTTCTCACAAGTATCCAACACTATCTCCACCTGTTACACACATTACAACTCAAATCTGATCTCCAAATCTATTCCACTGCTTGCCTGCCTCCACTGCTCAATACCTGCTCAAGAATGGATGAGAATGGTTGAACCAAACTCGTATTTACCTCAAAAGAATCACTCACACTGGGAATCACTTGAGCAGAGGCTATAATCACTTGGTATTGGCCAATTCTCATTGGCATAACTCAATCCCATTGATTGTGCAAATCCTCATGCACAACTATATTCAGAACTGATAGCAATCTGATCCTCTAACACCTATCCCTGCTGAACTGAACATGCAATTGAGTTAAATGGTGTATTATTTAGTTGCATTATGAGTTAATAATTAGTTTAACAACTCATCATTAGTCTATTTGAAGTTAGACTAATTTAAACTAGTTTAACTAAGTCAAATTGAACACAACTCCATCAACTCCACAATCAACTCCACCAAACTCAACTGATTGAGTTCTAACTGAAGTCATGCATGCAACAACTCAACTGACCCACAAAGAAAACGTATTTCCCTCTAACAGCTGCATGTGCCACATCTGTAGCTCAAACTGAAGTGCTCCAAGAGAATAAGATAAAGTTTATAGTCTAAATATTATTATAAGCTAATAATATTTGACTGCTCTATAATTAGACTTGACAGTGTCACCAATGTTGTCTAAAAATAGAAGTCCATCTATTTTTTCCAACTTGACCAATCATCCATAAACAGCATCCTGCAATTCATAGACATGATCCATATGTCTAAAAATAGACATAGTCTAAAAATAGACTTTGCGCCATAATTTCCTGCAGGCCCACTTAGTGAAGGTGACTCTTTTCACTAAGCTCCATCATCTTGTTGCAATCTCAACATGCTCTTCAGTGAAAAATCCTCCTTTCACCACGTCCTTAGTAATAGAAGGCAATAAGGACTTAATAAACCACTCAAATAAAAGTTGATTAGGAACATACATCTTTACCATTCGACGATGATGTCGCTACTCATGAATGTGATTGGATATGTGAGTGGCCATGGTCTTTTTAAAGTTGGTAAGGAGTTCTGTTCCCATTTTGTACCTTATGGGTAGCTGAAAGTGGGTTAGAAAAGTAGTGGCAAGGGTGCTGAAGTTATCAAACGAAGCTCTAGGCAATTCAATATACCATTTCACTGCCGGACTAGTGAGCGTTCTCTGAAAAAGGTGAAGCCTAATCGAATCATCATTTAGGGTGTTAGATGAGCACCACAAATGAAAATTCATTGCGTGGTTCGATGGATCTTCACCTGGATTTCCATTGAATTTAGGAATATCGGAGGGAAGTTTATGAGGAATCAATGGCCACTAAGGGGTGTATGCAATTGGATCATTTGTCAGCCGGTTCAAATTTGGTAATTCCAGAGTTGCTACGAAAGGAAACTACTGATTTAGGTTAGGTGAAGCATACCTAGGATAAGATGGAATTGCCTGAGCAGTAGGTCTTTGCATACCAGCATAATGTATATGATGCTGGTAACTTTGATAAGGTTGTTGGACATAACTAGTATAGTGTGGTTGTTGATAACTATTTTGAAAATGTGGTTGGCCATTACCTATAAAGCCTTGTTGCTCAATTTCTGGGTAGGTTTACTGGAATTGCGGTTGTTGGTATCATACCAGCCATGGTTGTTGAACCATTTGCTATTGCCCAATACTGGAAGATTGACCAAGATGTGGAGTGATAATACCCGTTTGAGCCTGAGTCGTTCCAGGTAAAGAAGTACTAACCTGAGGTTGTGATTGAGCTGTAGAGATAGGAGGTTATTGTATTGCAACCCGAGAGACTTGAGGTTGACACACAATAGGAAGTGCTTATAATTGCAACACAGTCACAATAGTAGGTGTAGTGGGAATATTCGACATAGGTTGGGTCGGTTGTATTGAATATATAACCCTTGGTTGTTGAGGCAGTATTGGTACCCAATCGCTGGATGTAATTCCAGTTTGACCTGAATTTTGTTGTAAACTCTCATATGGTTGTTCTCTAGGAGGGAATAATGAAAAATCATACTGCCCTCCATATGGCGATAGTCCAGTGTTCAAAGGATATATTGGTCTTTGAAGACTGTTCTGCCCAAATTGATACTGGCATGCAGGATCAATTTTCTGAGTTTCAACATAAGAAATACCAGATGGGACTCCAGATGAATAAATAGGAGAAAACCATGTCATCGAAATAGCCCCTGAGTGGACTCCAGCTAGTGATTGATAACTCGCTAGGATAGATGGTATACCAGCAAACATTGTAGGAATGGCAACAAGAAGTTCTGTCATAGTTGTATCAGATGACATAGTCCTAGATGTTGATGGTTGCTTAGACATGTTTAGTCTATCCAAAAGTTTTGCTAGCGATTCGACAGGAACTTACGATGAAGGATGATTAAAAGGACCAACTTCAGGAGTAGAAGGATACAGATGAATCCCAGTTCCAAAACGTAACTGGGTACTAGATGGAGGATCCTCTACTATCTCCTCTATAGCAATCAGTCTAGGTGGAAGAGGTAGAACGTTAGGTCCGTAAAAGATTTATGGGCTGAAGAAGGTATAGCTTCTGCAGTGACAGATACTGGAGGGGTAACACCTTCTAAATTCTGGAACTCAACTTCTAGATATTCAGGTAAGTGAACTTCAGTCTCTAGATCAACTCTAGATGGAGTTGTCTCAGGTATAGAAGTGTCTACCATTACACTAGGATCAGTTCTAATGTCCTCTTGTAACTGCGGAACTTCTTCTCTAAAGGCAAATGTACCAGAAACGATTGGAGTAACTGTAGTCTCTGATGATGTTGAAACAAAAGTTTCAAATAAACTAGGTGAGTTTGACTCAGTTAAACGAGACTATTTTTCCCGGAATGGTTTCGTTTCCGGAGTTAAAGACGGCTGACTTGCTAGTCTCCGTAAACGATGGGGTTTTGATTGACTTTCTTCCACAATTGCGGATTACTTGATAAACTCAAAATTAAGGGGAAAATAATTTTATTCTGAATTAAATAAATTTTAATGACACTTTGACACAACTTTGCTTTTTCAATTTTTAAGAGTCAAGAAAAAGCTAAAGATGACTCTAGTCCCCTTCGATTTTTAATGAGCCTGAAGTGACAAGTGCTCAGATGGACCTTTTCTTTTAAGGAGTTGAAAAGGAATGAAAGTGACTACTCTGGAAATATAGACAGAGGGATTACCAAACCAATCACAAAATTGCAATATACACCTTGGTGATAAATTAAGGAGAAATTACCAAGGACTTTTGTACGTAAATCAATCTTCCCGAATGCTGTGTTTAGTGCATTGCGATCGATAGGGAGGCAGACATGGCTTCCTATGGATAGAGGATATAAGCCTATTGTGGTCTCCCAATATATATGTGACGGTACGGGGAGCACAAGTCCGTGCTAGCGCTTGTCGTATCAAAGAGGAGGAATCACCCAACCTTCGATGAAAACGATAGTTACTAGTTTTTACGATGCTAGAACACGTCTCTAGCCTAGACCTCTAGATGTGTTGCATTAGGTTTCAAATTGTTGTTAAGTTCATTGAAATTTATTTTATATTTGATCTTGTTTAAAAGTTTTCCTTTCAACGGTTCACCGCGTGATGTTGATTTGAAATTCCTAAAAATGCAATCTACAATGATAAACAATCGTTGTTTATTTTGAGCAATGAAAATCATAGCTATTAGGGAAAGAAAATTACGATTCTTTCAAATAAAGAGAAAAGAGCACACACTAATGCACTTTCCTAAATCATTTCGCACACAAACTAAATGCAAATGCAAATGCATGTATTTGTTTTTCGTTCCCCTTAATGTGAAAAATGCCAAAAAGGAAAACTAATGCAAGCAGTTCTCATTACTAAAGCCTGCTTGCATTACATAGATCAACCTCCATTGATTAGGATTAGTAAATGTTTTTATGTATTTGTCCATCATTTACAATCCTTTGTCAAAAAGTTGTTTAAATCGATCTGTCGTTTTGGTACAAAAAGTGTCGTAACTGTCGTTTTGTGTCAAAAAGAGAAGTGTCATGAATTCTTCCTTCTCTGGATAGTCGATTGAACTTTTTGTCATGTATTTGATTTGATTTGCTGATATTTGAAGTGTTGAAAGCATTTTCTATTCGAAATTAAAAAGTTTCATTTAGTATTCCTTTCTATTTTGAAAAAGAAATTGTCGAAATGTCGCTTTGAGTCAAATATTTCAGATCTTTGCTATACTTATTTTTCCTTTTTGGCATTTTTCACATTAAGGGGAAGGAAAAACAAATACACGCATTTGCATTTGCATTTAGTTTGTGTGTGAAATGATTTAGGAAAGTGCATTAGTGTGTGCTCTTTGCTCTTTGTTTGAAAGAATCGTAATTTTCTTTCCCTAGTAGCTAGGATTTTCATTGCTCAAAATAAACAATGATTGTTTATCATTGTAGATTGCATTTTCAGGAATTTCAAATCAACATCACGCGGTGAACCGTTGAAAGGCAAACTTTTAAACAATATCAACTATAAAATAAATTTCAATGAACTTAACAATGCTTTGGAACCTTACGCAACACGTCTAGAGGTCTAGGCTAGAGACATGTTTGTAAGCAGTAAAAACACCTAAACAGAGATGAAAACAAGGAAAAAAACCCCAAATTTCAAGGAGGGAAATAGGCTCAGTTAGTCATCGTACCTGGGCTTCGCAGAAACAGGGATGCATCGCACTTTTCAGGCTCAAGAGGTGCGATGCCTACTAAATGACAGTGATAGACAGTGCGATGGGCCAGGGAGCACAACTAAGATGGGTTTTGGCTCAAATTTATAGCTGATTTCAGTGAGTTAAGCTGAGCTATGATTGACAGTAAAGAGAAAAGTACAGAGGAATGATCTTGAGTGGTTACTGAGCTACCAAAAGGGCATCTAGAATGCTTGTAAGTCAAATGTTCAATTCATAAACTAAATCGGAGATTGACTAAAGCAACATTCATCTACTATGCAATTGCAGAGCAAGAGTAGTTCGAAGGCTATCTGGCTAACTTCAAGCTCCGTCTATAGTTTTTACAACAAAAAACAACAACAAACAAACATCTATTCGATCCCCAGTGGAGTCGCCATTTTGTTTCTGGGAAACCTAGTGTCTTTTCGATTGACTAGCCCTCTAGGATTGGCAGCTACCCTAGAAACAAATAGTTTAAAGAAATTTGTGATTTCCTCTATGTATGATAGATAAGAGAGAGGCAAAGGAACCAACTTGGATCTTCCGCTCAACTCCTTGCTTGATCTCTCTCCCCTTTGGCAGAGCTTGCAACTCATCTCCTACTTATCCTGCTTTGAGAATACCTGTAGAAACACAGTAAAAAAACACCGTCAAAGCATCTTGATCTATTATATCATAAGCATTGAAAAATCAGAAATAAAATGAACATACAATGGCATTCACAAATAACAACATTCACAAATACACAATTGTATGGAGGAAAACTCAAAGAACTTTATTAAATAGAAGGGAAAATTACAACCCAGCTGTTTGATCCAGCATCATGCTCCTAGCATCAAAGCCCTCTTCACCTCATGAAAAGAAAGATCACCCAAAAATACAATGCTCTTTCTTAGATACAAACTATCAACACATCCTTGCAAATTACAAAATTCCAGCCTCTAGATCTCTCAGATGAGGGAGCTATTTATAGATGTGTGCAAGGTTGTGAGTCATCTCTGGGTTTTTGATTAGTGTCATTCCACTTGTTTTTTTTGGTTCCACTTGGAGATTTCTTGGATCTCTTACTCATCCCTGGGCGAATTTAGAGAGGCAAGTGTCATAGGAGAAGTTTCTAGAAGATTCCATGAGCATCCACTTAGCAAACTGCCTCGGACATTTGTCCATCCTCGCTCATTGCACCCCACAGAAGGCCAAATCAGTATGCATCACACCTGGCTAGTGTAGAAGTCAGTATGCATCGTACCCTAACAGTGGAGCAGTCGGTATGGTCCAGTTTTGGCCAATTCTGGAGGGTTTTTCAGGTGGAATTTTTGGGGAATGATGTAATCAGTTGACCATGATCCTTTAGGGTATGAAACAAAACTTTTAGGGGTTAAAGAGCCCTATTTTATTGACATATAAGTTTGGGGTTGAAGTGCCCAAATATGTCTATAACACCATGGAATCCATTGCATCATACTTCCATCAACACATAATTTTCAGTGCATAAATAAACATAAAAATACATTGGTTACCTTACCTTTTTGTGCCAAGCATGCTTTCTTGCACTGAACACAACCATGCCATCTCTCAAGGGACTCCAATTCCTTTGACAAATCTAGCTATAACTAGACACCAACTGTTATACTTGTCAAATACATGTCCATGAATATAGCACATACCCACATAATTTCAGACATATTAGGGTTAAGAAGGCTTCTGGTATGAAAAGCACTCATTTGTTTGGAATTAGGGTTTCTAAACATGGCTAAAGGAACTCTTACCCAATTCATTTCTTTTACCTTTTTACCTTGTTGCAATCGACGCTTACTATGTATTGTCACATCACCCAACTACCAATTATGTAAGCAAATAAAATATTAACTTGTCAAGCTAATACCGGGCATGTTACCGTACAACTTCTCACACATGTCAACGACTTGCTCTAATGATCAGGACAACATATCTACTAATTTTAAATCAACATTTACCAAGACTTATAATCATGTCATAATCCATAGTCAACTCATAGTCATTAGACATAATGCTACAATTATCACCTACTTACACTCAATTACATGTCAACTATCTCAACACATATATGTTAGTACAATCATCTTAAAACAAAATTGTTCCTTGATGCAATCTTACATACACAGACATATTATGCAATTTATCAAACATTCAACCAGCTGACAAACATACCATGTTAAATAAATCAACCAGATATAATCAAACAGTCAAGCACCAAATATATGACATAAGCAAACTCATACCTTAATGTATCTCAGGGGAGGCTATCTTGTCTGCATAGTTAATCTAGTTAGTTAGCACGATATAACTTCACAACACATCAACTCAAAAACAAATAAGATCATGATATCCATAATAATCATTGACTAACATATTCACATCATAAAATCATAAACAATTATCATTAATACATAATAATCACATTTTCACTGTCAATCTAGATTAATATGACATAATATCACAACATATTAACTCATACCTAAATGTCATAACCCTAACCATTTGCATTAACCAATCCAACTTAGTACGATACATATAACATCAAGATCTTAATGCAATAACCCTAATCATCAAGTTACTAGCACATAACAAGTGACAAGTTATATATCATGCTCATCAACAACATATAACCTAATTATCAAGCTAACTATCATATAACAACAACAAGTTAATCTATAACATACTCATTTACAACATATAACACAATCATTAAGTTATCTAACCTAAAACAACAATAGAAATGCATACCACCACAAATTACTATCATTCATGACTATTTGACACATGAGAATACGACTACACTAATCAACTAGCATCTATCATGTATGTAACCATAACATCAATAGAATGAAAGACATACACATAACCATAGTGCTTATAACAATCCTTAACCTACATACCTACACTTCCAACATACAAACCTGTATGATGACATGCTCTTGCCTCGAGGTCCAATGTTGCAACTTCACTTTAATGATCTGCATCTTCTTCTCTATCTTAGCCAACACATTTGCATCATAAAATACCAATATCATCATAATGGCGTAATTGTGTACAATGACCTCACAATGCATGTCTGACCTACCATACATGCATAACCATAACCATGAAAATGCATGCATAACAACATATAGATAGCAATGTGCATAACAAATGCATATGCAACCATACACTCAGGACGACACATCCCACAACAACAACATCACCCTTCACATGGCGACATCACTACAACCATGATCAACACCATGCAAATGCAACAAGCATAAGGAACACATATGCAACCAACATGAATGCATAACCAATACACACAACCCATCTAGCCTAAGGGGTGAACCATGCTCTGATAGCACTCTATGGTATTAGATATGATCCAAAGAGAGTGCAACCCACTCTGATACCACTTTGTGGTATCAAATATGACCCAAATAGAGCGCAACCTGCTCTAATACCACTCTATAATACCCTCCTCCCACATCTTCCCAAGTAACCAGTCAACCGGAGTAAACATGTGATGAGGGGCTACTATGATATGATTCAGCCTCCTAGGTGACCTTAGGGAAGTGGAATAAATGGAAACACATCAAACATACCTTCCACACCAACAAAAACACTCCCAGGAGCCATCCCGACCACTTAAAGTATCATGCCCATGGGTCCCAGTGAGTTTTTAAGCTATTAAACCTCTGGATGCTCCCATGCTATGGGCATGCCAACGGCTAGAGAGATCTAGACGCTCCCAAAAGCCTACGTCTAGGGACTATTTCCAGTAGACCTGTGCCAGAGTCCATGAGATTTAAGGCACTTTTCAAGCCCATAAGTTTGGCCACTGCCCTTAACTTGTTGTAAGTTCCAAAATCCATTAAACACATGATGAAAAAACTAATAAAGAAAAAACTAACTCTAGGGCTAGGCCTGACCATCCTCAATTAGGACTGACATTATTTCAAACACTTGGCATCAATGCAATCTACAGGTCTAGGATATAAGACAAAGCATGAATGACTGAAAACTCTTATGAGACATGACAAGAAGGATCACCACCTTCTCCATTGAAATGCTATGACATCAATTAGATCTTGCATCCATCATTTTAACCATTGCAAGTAAATACATGAAATAACCATGACATGAACCTATCAATTAACCATGCTCATAACCAACATAAAACATTTGTTCCTCCCACATGTGGCAGCAATCAAGTCAAAAAAGAGAGGAGAAGGAAAAAAGAAATTAAGTCTATGGAGGCATGAATTGGGAGTTGATTACGAGAAGAGGGGAATGATGAGGTAGTAATGGGGACCAACGGTCCAAAAATAGAAATTGTACCTCTGCTGCTAGCACGCCACCTCACTCAACTCGACCATAAGAGGAAATAATTGTTGATCCCCATGCACTCATGCATTCATCTCCTCGAGGCTCACTCTAGCAAAGTTGCTCTTATACCCAGGCAACCTACAGAAGAGAAAATTCCACCTTTCTCCTACACATGACTTCCTACAGAATTACATAGGAAATCCTACAGGATCACACAGGAATCCTACAGGATCACACAGGAATCCTATTGGATCACACAAGAATCCTACAGGATACAAAGATAGTCTACAGGATTGGCCGAGAGAAGTTTCAGAAGGGGATACACAGGGGTTGGCCACAACAAACACCATGAGGAGGTAGGATCTGTATTTACTTCCCTTTATCCAAGTGAATTACTCAGAAAAATCTCCTAGTTTGAGTGAATTTAGCAGCTATGTAGGGAATTGACTCCAAAATTATTTCAGTCCCATTTACTTCTATATTAAAATCTCTGTCAACCATCTCTTCTCCTCATAATTCACTAGCAAAAATGATAGGGGGGTTTAATAGAAGTGAGCCAATTAACACTGTGAGAATCCACCAACACCCTCCTATGTTAGAAATATTCATGAGGCATAATTGGATGGGATATTTTGAGAAATTAAGGAGGTATGATGATGGAGTGGCCCTAGAGTTTTCTCTCTCCCTAATTCCATTGACCAGAGCCCATGCCACTGTTGTGGTGAGAGGCCTCTCCATAGAGCTCACCCCTGAACTCATAAGCAGGATTACCACACTTCCCCTAGGAGTGCCTTGGAGAAAGGAAGACAAGGGAGATAGCCACATTTCCAAGAAGAAGTTCTTTCTAGAGGGACAAGAACCCATTGAGGACAAGAATGGAGTAAGGAGAACAAGCCTACCATATCCCTGGAATGAGGTAATATACCACCTTATTAAATACATATCATGTGAAGGTAGGTATAGTGTGGTTTATGGGTATCACTTTAGGCTTCTTGAAGAATTGAGGTTTGGAGAAAAAGCACCTCCTCACCACAGGCTCAACATATCATACTTCCTTCTGCAATCACTGATAGATACAAGCATAAAGGTGTAGGAGGGAAACCACCAACAATTAGCCCACCATGAGTTGATTAGAATCATCATAGAAGATGCCCTCCAAAACCTCAAAATTCTTATCCAATGGGAAATTTTTAGAAACATGCAGACAGAGGAGGATATCAAATCCCTCACATATGACATTAGTCCTATTGTCAGTGAAAAAGATGAGGAAGAAACTGAAATAGATGGAGAAGAAGCTGAGAGGGATGAAGATAAGATAGTTGAAGAGGAAGAAGAGAAGAAAGAGAAGGAAGGTGATGAGGAAATAGAGGAATATGTCAAGGAGGAGAATGATAAACAAGATGAGGATCTAGAAGGAGAAGAAGAGGGGAAAAACATAGAGGAAAAGGGCAATGGAGAAGAGGAGGCAGAAGACAATAAGGAGTCACTTAGGGTGTCTCCAGAACCAACTGAGAGAGAGGAAACAACTACTCTCACTGCCCTTAGCACCCCTATCAAACAAAAAAAAAAAAGACAGAGGCAGACACCCTTATACTTTAGAACAAGGAAAAGCACAAGGATAAGGTAGGGAAAACCCCAAACTCCAACAAAGGTTCCCATTGTTACTGAGGACTCACCTAAATAGTAGGAGAATATGGCTCCTCCTATAAAACCTTAAGAAGAAGGATTCTCAACCCAAATCTCCCCTAAGTCTCTTATCACCTATGTGAGAAGGCCTATAAGCAGGTCTACCTCATCCAAAGGAAAAATCATCCTACAGGATACATAGTAGGACCTACAGGAAGCAGAGGCAGTCCTACAGGAAAATCTGCTAAACCTAAAGGAAACTCAAAAATTAGATGAGGAAAGAAGTAAGAAGCCATAAACAAAGAGAGAGGACCTAGAGCTAGAGGAGCCTAGTCCTCAAACTAACCTTGACTCCTACTATAGATTTATTGAGGGGGGTAGGGTCATTCCACAAAAAATTGTCATTCCATTATTCTTTGAGCTTGAGAAAGAGAGAGCCAGAACTCATAGATGGATGCATATTTCCAAGTCCAAGGGAGTGGAGGACATTGGTCACATGGAAGAGAAGCTCAAAGAGATGGGGAGAGAGTTAAGTAGCTTGAGGGATAGAGAAGCCATCATGAAAAATCAGTTAGAGACAGAAAATACATGGTTGAAAGGACAACTGCAAGAAAGAGAGAATCAATTGGCATCCATGGCCAGTCTCTCTTTGGAAGAAATCTAGTGCAGGATTCCATCTAAGTCCTATGCACTATACCTTAAGGAACAATGGCTACAGTTCCAAATCAAGACCCTAGCACAAAAAGGAACTATGCCATTCCAGGATTATAGACAATTCATTGATCTTTGTGATGAAAACACATTGGAAGATAGCGCCAAGATATCTGAGTTTTATTTGCATAACATGGCCTTGATTGACATGAATGTATGGGACCCCAATGCAAAGCTAGGGGATTTACAGTGGATGGTTTTGGCATCATGGATGAACCATGAGAAAGCAAGGGTTGCATTAATGAAGAAGTTATTGGGAAGAGAACAAACAGAGCCTCTTATGATCAGAGTTGAGTAGTCCAATCCAATGGCACTCATCAATACACATAATTTAATTGCAAATGATCCTGAACTTGCACCCAGGTATCTTTCTACCCCAGAGAAAGAAATTACACATTTTGAGGACATGTTTAGATTATTAGGGGATGACAGCATGCAAGCTTGCCTAAGGAGATGGAATACATTGCCATACAGTTTGAAGATTAGAGAGTACCACTCTCCTCAAAGGATGAGAGAAGCACCGAATAGGACACCCATGTACAAGCAATCCATCCAAAGGCTCAAAGTCAATTGGATTGGCCTGAAACTCAGTTCCCCACTGCTCTTGGGGATGTTATAAGGAAGGAAGGAAGAGGAAGAAAGAAGGTAGTGGGAGGAGATAGAAAAGAAGGCAGGATTATATTCACAAGAAGAATAAACCACAACAGAGGCATGGGATGTTAGGGAAGCCACGAGAGCTATGAAAGACATGGATATTGATTGAGTTTCTCAGAGGATGAGCAATGCTTTCAGTAGGAGGGTGATGATGAGCCTCATCATTGGGTAATTATATGGGCCTTAACTCACCTCCTAGCTTAGTCAAATCAACTCTTCTCACAACTTATTACATGTTTTGATTATATTTTGTTTAATGAGATGAGTTAAAGTGAGATATTATGCCTAGTGGACTAATATGCATTGAATGCAGGTTTGGAAGAGAAAGTCAAGGAATTTTGGCAAGACTAAGATTTGAAAATTGAATGTGACAAGGGAGAGAGATTGTAGGAGGTACATCCTCCTCATTTACTCCTCCCCCACTCGAATATTCCTCCGTTAATCACACCAACTCGGAGTGCAAGCAGCCAAGTCATGAAGATCAAAAAGCAGCCGGGAAAGTGATAGACAAAGAGTTAGTTCATCTCGAGTTTGGGAGCTGAGCCTCCCTATATTTAAGGAAGTCGTTGGAGACTTGAGTTGTATAAGTAGAGAGGCCTAGAGCCTCATTAGGATTCAAATTTTTGTTGCAAAAACACTAGTTATTTTCGAGCTCTAGACTTGTGGAAGACATTGATGTAATTTTCTATTTTGCTAATGAAAATGAGCTTTTTGTTGATCCAGCACTGAGTTGACTGAGAGGGTTGAAGCTCTTGGGTTAGGGCCCAACCCTAGCAACAAAGGCTCCTCTTCTTGTATCTGTATTCTTAGCTTAGTTTCATAGATTCATGATTAAATTGTCTTTAGAAGTATTTCATTGCAAGTATTGTGGATTTGATTAGTTGTTTATTAGTTTGCTTCAATTTGTGATTTACTTCAGTAGCAAGGTAGAAGATATAAAATGAGGACCATAATTTTGGCATTGGGTGTCTTTGACTCACCTCTTCCCTTAAGGATCATGATTTGAGTAAAAGACCCTTAAGTAGCCCCAGAAAGATAGATTTCCATTTCCTCATAAGATTCAGAGTTTAGTGTACTTAAACTAGCATTTGATCATTTTTTAAAGTGTAGGATTTAGTTTCCATCTCTTCCATCTTCATTCTTTCAGTAGATCTCATCCATGATTCCATTTTGTTTAGCAATTTTCTTCATGCATGAAGTAGACAATTAGTTCATTAAATTATGCTTTTCTAGCTTGTTAGAACTCTTCTTGTTTACATGACTTTGCGGAAATTATAAATGTTTGATGTAGAGTAGGTACTTCAGAAATATAAAGGGATTTCATATCAGGAAACCACCTCCCAACTTCATCCATTCATAATCACCCCTTGCTTTCACCAATATCTTCGCCAATCTCATCATTTTACATAGAAATTCCTCCAAGCATGTTGAACGAATCCAACCATCTCCTAAAATTGGTATTGAGTTCTGAGTGGTCCTGGGAATTTTCTCACTCCGTTCCACCAATCCACCACCTTCCCTAAGCTTTCCATCACCTCCCGCAACCATCGTTTTTCTTTCGGTTATATCCTGTAGAAATACAGGGAATCTTGTAGGTTTCTAGTACATCCTGTAGGTTTTTCTGTAGTGGCTTGTTTTGAGGCCGAATTGAGGGAAAACCTCTAGGAAACCACACCAGGTCACCCAAGGGTCTCCCAAACCTTGCAATAATCTCCTAAACCTCCCAACCATCCATCATCATCGCTAAACCACCTTCCACATCACCAAAAGAGATTAGGGTTTACACTTGACTTTCTAGAAAAAGAATAAAACATATTTATTTCAGTCCTTTACATGCACAGTAGTGATGTTTGATGCCTTGAACTTCCATGCTTTAGATAGTAGCATTTCATACATATTGGTTTCGCATTTTTGTAAAGCATAGTTTCTTAGCAGTTAGTTAGAGAAGGGTGTGTTTTTAGCATAAGATTTCAATCATTTTCTTTATTTGAAGTAGATAAGGTTTCTCCTACAGTAGATATCTCTTTCTTTCATCAACAATCAAGCTTCTTCTAAATCCATAGAATTCTGCATTGAAAACCATAGTGGTCTCTCGCCAGCTAAATAGGGAAAATAGGTAGAACCATCACTTGTACTTGTGTATACAACACTGTCAAGTCCAAGTTTGTATGAACCCTGGGTTGATAAAGTAAAGATGGTAGCTCCAAGAGTTGTAACATTGTTGCTATGATACTGGTGCTCATCAATTTGGTAGCAGAAACTTTGCATGCCAAGACAGCTAGTTGATCAGACAAGTGGAGCATGGATGACATTAGAGAATTTTTTAGGTCTATAATGGGACTCCTAAGAAAAATGTACAACAAAAATAAACTTTGTTAGAACTAATAGGATTCAAGATGATGATGTTTGTTGTCAATTCTAGAGGCAACCTCTAATTGCTACAAGAACAGTGCCTAGAACATCTAGATCTTAGGTGTCTTTGACAGTTCTTCAAAGAATGGAGACATCGTATATAGCTTCCCTTATATATATATATCACAAAAAACACTTGATTGGTTCATTCATCAAAGAAATACATAGTCCATATATTTCTTTGTACATTCTCATACTCATGCAACTCCAAGAAAGATTTAAGATAAATCATGAAGGCCAAGCAACTTAAGGATTTACAGATCAATTACTTTAGCATAGATATGCAACCAGATAAAAGAGAAAGAATAACCCATCACGTAGAGCTCAAAATATCAAGAATTCTACATTGTTCTCACTTAGGAAAGACATAATGGATCAATAATAGAATGAATGCAATGATTCACGAAGTGAAATTAAAGAGTTAGCTTTCAAGGATTCATACAAGCATTTGCATTAATATCTTAATTCAAATGAATATGTAAGAACACATGAAACATATCTGCCAACTTCATGATGTGAAATCAAATAAGAACATGAACATAATGGAATTGCAACAGAGAGAAAACATATTGTAATCCTAGAATGAAAGAATCACCACGATTTTCATTAATAATCTGAGATATACCTCTTCAAAAATTTAAAAAAAAATCTAAAAAATAACAAAGTTTCTTTCACCGAATTCTAAACCCGTTTTCCTTTTCCAAGAACATATATATACAAAGGCCTCTAAAGCCTAGGCCGTTAAAAAAATATTCCTTCTTGATCTTTGTCATCATTAAAAAAAATCATGAATCAAAATTAGAGCATGCGCAAAGGCACAAACCTATTAATCATAATATAATGTCTTGTCAAAATCATAATAAGCATAAGGTAAAAATAACTAAAAAATGAAATCAAAGGCCATAACTGGCGCAATAAACATGATCTTCATGGGTGACGAGAGGATGTAGATGCTTGGTGCGAAGCTATAGAACCTTGTGGACTAACCATCTGAAGAATTGGAGGATTGGAATACTGCTCTAATCGCTACCACATGGCTGGAGGAGGAGGTGGATTATGAGATTGATCACCCCTGCATAATCCAGTTTGTGCTGAGAGATACCCTTAATCATCTCAAGAAGGTGAAATTCTTTCTCCAAGGAGTTTGTTATGGTTGTTCTTTAAGGACTGGTGTTTTCTCAGGATATTCACCTATCCTTCTCTTAATCTCAATCATTTTCTAGTTGTATACTTCCTCTGTGAGAAATTCTCCATTTTATCCCCACTAGTTAGGTAACCTGACCTTGAGAAGCTGATTGAACCTGACATCAAAGGTTGCGACCTCTTTCTATAGCTTTTCCAGACTTTGTTCTACTTTATCTTTGGCTTCCTCTTTCTAGATAACCTAGGAAATCTCTTATATTGTTTCCATTCTATGAGATATGTTAAGTGGTCGTAACTCCCTGATTGTTCTCTCAGTGAAAAACTAAATATAATTCTTAGCATACTGTGAGTTAGTGATACTGGCTTGCTTGTCATTCTGGAAAGAAGGAGAATATTCATTGTATAGCTTCTTCTAATCATGTATCAAAGCTATTTTCTCCCAACTTTGATCAATCCCGTGGATGATCTTGTCCCACACCACTTTCCTAGCTTCTATAAGGGCCAAATTTCCTTCTAGTATGGTATTCAACTCCTTGATTTCTTGAGTTGCACTCTGTAAATACCTTGAGAGATTATCTATGTTTGCATTTTCCACTTGGAGTTGTTTCTCTTTTTGGGTTACTTGAACTTTGGATACATCCAACTTCCTCTAAGATTTTATCAATTCATCCTCAGAAAGTTTCAACTCCACTAATTCCTTAGTATGACAATCAATGGGGTTTTGAGAATCATTGTGAATGACTACTGTAAAAACATGAGAAGTGATATGATTCTGTAAATCTTCCACTATCAGTTCTAAAGTAGCAACTCTGTCTCTTCTCTCGTTCAACTCTTGCTTTATCACCTCTTTTTCCTTTTCACTTTGGATTAACTCAGGGGTTTGAATATGCTCAGCCCTAGGCATCATTAGTTGTCACCTTCTTGGTTTCCTATACGACTGTTTCCATAGCTACATCATCTTCAGTTTCCATTCCCATCTTCATGATTAGTTCTTTATATAATTCCTTTTGTTGAACAATAGAACGGGACTTGACCTTCTAAAACTTTACCTTCTCAGTGATTTTATCTATATATATTTGAGCCTAATCAATGGCTATCTGGTGCTTATTGATATCATTGTATAACATTTCTCCTACTTTCCTGTGTAGGTTGACTTTATCTGCCAAAGGGACACTAGTCAAATATAGAGACACATCTAGATCTTGAAACAGGGAACCTGAAAGCAAGGATTGGATGGATGGGTGCTTCAATATGATTCCATTTCCTCCCTCTCTAAATCCATTGCAGCTAATACCCAAGTGTGTTGAGGGGTGATCTTTGAGGTCATGTCTTGGTGTAACTTCTCTTTTAGTCTCCTCTTCCTTACGAGGCACTGGTGGTATCTCCAAGTTGACTTGAAAACCTAGATTCTCAGACACTTGTGCTTGGAGCTGAATGGAGTGTTCTTCCTCCTCCTATTCATGTTCTTGTTCCTGCCCTTGACTTCTAGCCTTTTTATGAACCGATCCTTCTTCCATGTGAGTTGTCCTTGAAGTGTCAACAACCCTCTTTTGTGTCTTTTCTGTGCTGATAGGGGACTTAGTCACCATGCCTATATTAACAAGATAGGAATCAAAGTTAGCTTTCCATTCAACCTCAAGCTTAGGTTCATGCACATAAGTTGAGGCTTTAATCTTTTCCCTTCTCTGAGGAAGGAGACCTCAAGGATCGTAATGCAAAATTTATCATTTCTTGAACTCCGTGGCTTCGAGCATGGCCTTAACTATCTTTAAGGCTTGCACTCGTAAACTAGAATCTCTGTATAGTCCTCATAGAGGTATGAGTCTCCAATGGAAACTTTCTCATGGAGTTGGAGGAGTTCCTTTTGCTTCCGTGAAGATTTTGGGGGATGGGACTCCATGAGTGATTTGGTAGGTAATAGCCATGAAGGATGAGAGGAATTGAGAGTATCCACCCAAATTATGCCTCTTCCTTACAAAGATATTCCAGTCAAAGACTAAATTTCTCTCTTTATTGGGGGTAAATCCATCCAGGTGGAGACAATGGAACTCTTCAATATGGCATAAAGGAACAAGTAAAAAAACAGTGAGTAGTAGTAGAAGTAAGAGGGGACTCTGAAATAGCTGAATTGGAAGCGAATGGAGGCTGAGAGGTATTCTGGGATGTTTAGATGGCATCCAGGTTGCTTCATCTTATGCAAAAACCCGAGAGCCACCCTACTTAATTGTAGGCTGATGTGTCCACCTAATAAACAAGAAATAGTGGCTAAGACTGGCTAAATAATGGGTTTAAAGAGATTTAATGGGATTTGAATATATGGAGGTAGGGTTTTGGTCTATGGAGTGAGAATTTTCTCTAGGAAGGCTTACTGTTATTTCATTGGGAGTGCTATGAAATACCTTGCTAGGGTTGCATCAGTAAAGGTGCACATAGTGGGATATGTCAGGAAATTGAGAGCTCTTTGAATTAAAAGAGGGGTTATCTCAAGGATTACCACACCTGAAGGAGAAGAAAAAAAATCACTTTTATAAGAATCCACCAACCAAGTTACAAATTCAGGGAGGTGATGGACTAAAGGGGAAATTTGATAGTACAACCCAAAATCTACAACCCTAAATAAGTCCTCATTCCTCACATGGTCTGCGAATATCTCATAACAGAGGTCAGTAAGAGGAATGGGACAGATAAAGTCAGCAATATGGGCTTTGGAGTCTATTAAAAGACTAGCACCGGTGATTTTGACCTCATGGGTGTTGGGGATTGTAGGGGTCATGTGCTTCATCCCTTTGAATAAAACAAAAACAAGAAAACAATGATTTTGGGGTGTCGGGTTACTTGGAGCCCGCAGGGGAATGAAAGTGACTTGAGAGGGAGCCTATGACCTTTGGGAGAGTGTACAGAGGAATCTATGTTTTTGTCAGGGTGAGAGTCTATTTGGCTAGGCTGAATGATCATTGTTGGGCGATAAATTTAGGGCCTTAGGTATTTTATGTAAAGATAAGGATGTATGCTGAGGTGGTGGGATATGAAGGCAGGAGGGAAAGACACGTGGTGGTTATTGGTTGGTTCGGGAGGATAGGAGATGAGCTCATGCAAAGAAGTGGGGAATTTCTCATTTCACCACTTACTTACCCTTTATTGTCATACCTGATAGATGCGTCATTGGAGAGCGAATGGGGGAAACCATCTGTCGAGTGGTCCATACATGTTACGACGGAGCGTAACATGGAGCATAGGAAATCTTTGTTGAGTGCCAGAATGGATCTGGGATGCTCATCGAGTGCTGACATTCAATGCCAGGGGTCTGTGGATTTGTTAACCCACTTGTACTTGCGTTGCCAGAGTTGCGATTAGATGTCATCAGGTTCAGATTGCAGGGTGAACTAGGCCTTTACCTACATAGTCTATAAGCCACAATCCATCTCGAATCATGAGTCCGAACCTTAGCTCATCACCCAAATCTAGTTCTCTAAACTCTCTCCATGTGGACACATTATACTTAACCTTTGTAGGTTAAGGTTCTCGATACAGACCTCACTTTCCACCTTTTGCGAACAACATATCATCTCGTATCTCTAAATAGGCCTTAGTGTGAGATAGTGATAACATTGGCTCCATCTGAGGATGAGGCATTGAATTCCAATGCATTGAGAACCTGCAGCCTGGTAACTTCTTTCTTGGGCATGGAATTTTATTTAATAAACACATTTTTTTATGAAAGCGAACATTTTAATAGAAAACTAGAAATTTCATAGCATGTTTATAATGTACACACTGGTGTTTACAATGTGTGAGAGAGGGGGTACCTTTAATTCCGAAGCTAGAGTTTGAGGAACTGACCATTTACCAATAGTTCCAACAATTCTGCTTCCAAATTCTCAAGCAGGTACATATTATTTACTTTTTCTTCTGAAATTTTGAAAATACCAAACCATAGTGGGTCAAATTTCCCATGTTTTCCTTTGTCTTCCCTTCTGACATCCCATCGTAGAACTTAATCACTTGGCTATAGAGGTTAATATTTGGCTTCCTTGTCAAAAAAGATTTCATTTTCAGCTGATAGTTTTCCAATTTAGTCCCTAACTGTTGCTTGTTCTCATGGAGTTCGACTAGTTGGTTTATCCTTCAGGTCATGGAATTTGGTTCTTCTTTTGCCTCCTATAACAAATTTTCTACTAGAATTTCCAATTCAATTGGGCATATTTCTGCCTTACCATATAATAGCTTGAAGGGAGATTTTCCATTGGATCATTTAGGAGTCACTTGGTTAGCCTAGAGAGCGAACTTCAATTGAGTGTCCCAGTTTCTCTGATTCTCTATGATAGTTTTCTTCAACACTTTCACTACCATTTTATTTTAGGGTTCGGCTAAACCATTCCCTTGAGGATAATAGGTAGTGGAGTGCTTGATTATGATATTAAACCTCTGATAGAAGCTAATGAATTTAGTAGATTTAAGAACTTGAGCATTGTCTGTAATGATCTTGGTAGGGCAACCAAAATGTGATAAGAGGTTTTCCTCCATAAACTTGATCACCACATACTTAGTAGAATTTAGGGCTAGAATGGCCTTTACCCACTTCGTGAATAATCCATGGCTATTAATATCCACTTATGTTGGCCACAAGAGGGTGAATTTATCTCACCTATGAAATCTAGTCCCCACTCTCTAAAAGGTTCTTCCACGTGTACTGGGAACAAGGGGAGAGGGGAGATTTTTTTCTTCTCAGCAAATACTTGGCACTTCTAACATGCACTAACCTTTGAATGAACTTCTCCAAAGAGCCTGGGCCAGTAGAACCTAGTTTTGATTATTTTGTGAGTGGTGGTATTCCAGCTGTAATTACCTTCACAAACCCTTCCATGAAATTCTTCAATCGCCCTGCCAGTTTCTCCTTCTACCAATCACAACAATAAAATCCCCATAGGGTCCTTCCAGTGGTGTTGACCATTAGATATGATAAACCTTTGAGCTTGCAGTCTCAACATTCAATATTTAGACTTATCCATCCCTAGCAGACACCTCATGAATAAGAGATAATGGATGATATTTTTATACCAAGGTGACATTTCATATTTGGCGCAAATTTTTTGTTTTGCGGTTTTGACCTCATTTTATTGGACTTCTACTTCACCTTCATCCATTATTAGATTTATCTCCAAATCTTAGCAGTTAGAATTTGATAGGATCTTGGACAGTCCCTGGCCTTTTGTGAGCTTAGTGGGTTTTATGTTTGATTCATATTCCCGGATCTTAGCGATCCACCTGCCCCTTTTTCCCTCACTGTCTCCTTACACTAGGATATCTTTAACTGTTGTTGTTGGAACATATGTTGTAATTTCTAATTGTAATACATATACTTTGAATGCCTTTAGAGCTTTGACTAGTGCATAGGTCTGTTTCTCTAAGATGTTGTATTTCAACTTCGCATCCCTCAAGACTTAGCTGAAGAAGGAAATGGGATGTTCATAACCATCTTTATTTTTTTGTAACAAAATTTCTGCAACAGTATGTGGAGAAACGAAAGAAAATATATAGAAAGGTGTTGAGTAGTTAGGGCTAACTAGTATTGGGGCTTTGACAAAAGATTCTTTGATCCTAGAAAAAGACTCCCAAGAGACAAAACTCCATTTCACTTCATTTTATTTTTTTAGCATATCTATAATACCCTTCACTATTTCTGCATAATTGGATATGAAGCTTCTCAGAAAATTGATTCTTCCCAAAAAAAATTTGGATCTCTTTCTTGTTTTTGGATAGCGAAATATGACTGATGGCCTCTACTCATTTGGGGCCGATTTTTACTCCTTCCTATGCCACTATGTGTCCTAGCAGTTTTCCTTCACTAAGGGAAAAGTGATATTTCTTTTGATTCAATGACAACCCATATCTCCTGCACTTCTCAAAGGTGAGTTTCAAGTTCATGATATGTTCTTCATCAATCTTAGAAAAGACCGTGATATCATCCAAATATACCACTACAAACTTGTCTTGTTCCCCCACACATTCTATATCCACGAGTCTTTGAAACATGGCTCCTACGTTTATAAGACCAAAAGGCATATGACCATACATGAAAGTTCCCCAAGGGGTGGTGAACACCATTTTCTTTTGGAATCTCGGTGAACTGCCACTTGATTGTAACCTAAGAACCCATCCATCTGTAGGAATTTACAGGGTAAGTTCCTCAGACAGAACACCAAAAGGACACCGCTCACAAACAGATCACAGATCAATACACCAGTATCTTGACGTGGTTAAAACCCTCAAAGAGGGAAACAGTCCACGGCCTGCGCCAACGTGGCTACTACAGGCAATTTATTAATAAAAGAATGAAAATTTACATAAGCCTCTCTCATGCACGGTTAACCTACAAATGACCCTCCATGCGCTTTAAATAGAATTCATGGACCAATCGGGTGTCAAGCCACGGATCAAGTGTCAGTAATACCGAGGAGAGAATGAACCATCAGATCACTACATATCGTGACAGTCGGATTGTAAGTTACAAATGTACATAGTAAAGAAACACACTTTACCTAAATCTATACTAGACCAAGTTATATTTAACTATTCCTATGTGTCGGAATATCCTAACAAATTAATGGCTTTGGAGCAATGCTTAGAGTTTCTGAAGTAGGACAACTGCCTAAATGTAATTATAGAAGTGGAATCTGAGTTAATCAATAACTCGGTGAAAAGAATTAGTTGTGGAACAGTGCCAGAGAAAGTCTCAAAGCACTAGAGGCTAATCTGGGTTTTCCAAAGAATTCAAGGTCACTTCCAAGGACTTCACACAGTAAGTTTCAACCATGTTCGCAGAAAGGCCAATAAACTGGTGGATATTCTAGCCAACCAAGGTGTGAGCTGTACTGAATGCAGGGTTTCGATGGGGTGCCATGAATTGCCTCAGAGTAGACTAAAAGCATTTTGTTACGATCAAGTGGAAGAGGACAGGGAAGTGTTTCGAAATAGAGCCAAGGAGGCAAGTTCAAAATGACTAGATCTCATTATGATTCACTCTTTTTTATCAGACCGGTCTTTGGTGGGAGGCAGGCCACTGTCGGCCTCAACAGCCCTGGCAATTATAAATTCAGAAATCGCCGGTGTATGTTGCTCGAATTTCTCAGTTTATTGGGTGGTCGACCAGTGGGAAGGATCAAAACATTCCATGGTTTCAGGTTCAGGCATAGAATTAAGGATGCGAGGGACGGGAATCCTATCTTTTCTGGCAGTTGTAATACCCCTAATTTCCATTTTCGGGACGCAAAACCACTTCCCTAGTGGTTTTTGGTTGATCGCATGACTCTCAAGGGGGAAGTGGTTTTAGCAAATTGGAAGCAATTCCATTCAGCTTCCTACACATGGCAGGGGGGTGGAATCTAATACCACCCCCATTGGAGACTAATGTTCGGAGACCTTGAACCGTGCGATATTATTCTCAACTGTTGGATTTTGCTGAGTGGATTTACAGACAGGAATTATCGTGCAGTTTGGTAGGGTTCGGTCACTATTCACCGAACGTCTTCGCTGGGTGATATCTTCTTTAGCCGTTGGATTGAGCGAGGAGAAAGGACGGTTATGATTAAAGATGCAAGTTGGGGGAGCAGATGCGCAGGAGAATTCAGGGATTTTCACACATTCTTCTAACCATATAGCAAAAACATTGTTTGTATTGTAAGGGTTCGGAGGTTACCTTTGTAGGGTTGGAGGTTCATGCCTTAGGCGGTTAGCAATATAATTTTCCTGGGTCCACAGTGATTGGTGGATGTTTTTACATTATGTTAAATATTTTCAAGCTTAATGAAATAGAAGGAACGACTCTTGCTTCAGCAAAAAAAAAAAACTTACCTGAGCCAAAAATAAATCCAGAACCCAATCCCCTTCATTTGAAGATATGTCTATAAGATATTTAATCAATAATTGTGGTTTTTGATAAATGTTAACTATCTCTCCTTTTGCTTCTTTGTCTTCATGTGTTAGTTTTCTCACAACAACATCATAAGTCAATATTTGACTATGACTCTTTCCGTCTACCCGATTAAAAATCATAGACATATAGCTGTCGTCCTTTTCCCAACTATCAATATGAATGAACTCACAATCATTTATAAATAGTTGATCTTGATAGTTAAGAAGATTTGACTTTTTCCTGTAACATGAAATAGTAAAAGTTCAATTAACTTGTACATAAATGAATTTTTCAACATTAATCAAATATACATTTTAAACGTCTTACCATGTAAGCTACATCCTTGAATTTGTTTTCCCCTTGAAGCTTGACAATTTCATTACCAATTGTGTGTCTGAATGAAATGTCACAAATCTCCATAATGGTGATGGTGTGACTTCTACAAATCCCGCAACCGCTTTACTAAGAGCTTGATAAGTATAAGGGTCACTATCATAGTCAATGTTTGGAATATTGAAACGATGGGGAATATCTGTAATAACTAGGGCATAATCCCTTTTAGGTATGAGTTTAGCAATGTCTTCACAGCCGCCTTGTATTACTTGATATTGAATAGTGTCTAGCCCATAACAAATGAAATGAGTAAGAGTTGGATCAAGTTCAACATTCTTAATACATTGCTTCCTCAGTCTTTCGATCTTTATTTTTTCAATAAAGGTTCTGGAACTATTTGGTGCTCCATTATCATCCTTCTTCATCTTTTATAAAATAAACAAATATATGTGTAAGTTATAAATTAAAAATAGTACACAGATGAATAAAAATGAATGTATAAATCAAGACACCTTTTTAAATGCAAGATAAAAAGATTTTAATGTTTTTGTAGAACTTGAATCTGGATAGTTGCATACAACATCATCCCAACTATCTTCATTCAACAATTTAACCATTTGTTCTTAAATTTTCATGTAAACTTTGTGATTGCATAGATAAAGTAACAAAAAGTTAATATAATGATATGTATAACAAATACTACAGAGAACAACATGTTTTATTTAAAAGAAAATTATAATCTAGAAATAAATAAAAATAATTCAACAAACTTACTTTTGAAATTCCTCAGACATTTCCTCCAATGATAATTCCCCTGACCTCACACGAGATAATATTGTTTTGACAATTTTTTCATCTTTCACTCCTTGCATTGCTCTCCAAGGTGTGATAGTCATATCTTCTGGAAGCTTCTTCATTTCAAGACCTGATTTACTGCTGCTACATATCAATGGCTTAAACATTTTGACCTTCTGGTTTTTAATGCCAATTTTTTCCCACATACTAAAAATCTCATCAATCAACTCCCATACATCTCCAGTTCTAAATGCCAACTCGAAAATGTTATTAACACCTCTGAATAAATCACTAATTTTGTTGCCTTTTCCACCTTTTGAATTGGTTTTCTCTTCAATTTGATAGCCTATTTCCATACAACATTCCTTTTGGAAATCTATAGTAACATTTATCCTATCCCCACCACATTTTTCTTGAAATTCACTATGAATAAATCTAACCCTTTGGATGAAAGTCATAAACATCCTATATTCATTATCTGAATTATGATCCCATGCCACTAACTTTGCTTCTGTATCTGATAAACTAGCATAAATGATACATTTCATTGTTTCAAAACATGGGTTATTAGGATATTCCTCCGTCAATTGTCTTTGAGCTTCCACAGAATGGTTCCCCCCAAGTACATAATAATTGTATTCAAAACATTTTGACTTATCAAATGCTTCTTTGTTGGGAACTTGAATTGGATCAACAAGAAGCACATAACTAACCACATGAGCATATGGATTGTACCTCATCAATGTCTTCAAGTTGTGAACATGCAAATGATGTGGCTTTCTGAATTGATGTTGACATTGTCCTTCACTTGCCTTATAGTTTTGTCTGACATTAAGTTGAAATGTATGACCACCATAAATTAAGTTTCTCTTTGTCAAATTCTGTCGAATGACATTTTGTTTTGTTTTGATAATGCCATCCTCTAAATCAGCTCCTGGTGTAATGATTTCTCTGCTTTCTTTTGAAGTTTCACTAGGTTCTTTAATGTTGGTAATGACTACCTCAAAATCTTCAACTTTACCTTTCTTCTTCATAACATTCTCATCATTAACTGTAACAGATTTATTCTTGGGCATTGTTAATTTTGGTCCTTTACGGCTCCTCACAGTTCCAATGTCATCTTTAGTAATGACAACATATGCTTCAATGTCAGTTTCAAATTCATTGTCCTCAAAAGTAACTTGTCTACCCTTGCTAGATTTATCCACTAGAAGCCTTTTTTCTGATCCTTTGGATGTAGTTTTGTAGGATCATCAATTACTACATTTTGCTTGTTGTCCATATCTTCTTATGACACTGAGTAGAAACTGTTGACAACTTTCATAATATCATGCTCTATGAAAGGAATGCCTCCCAACCTAATTGAACAACTTTCAACAAAATTATGCCAAACAAAATATCATATGTCAATTAAAACAAAGTTAAAAAAATATAATGAGACACTTACAAGAAAGGAAAATACAAATATAAATAACAACACTTAAGATGTTTTGTTTCATCTCATTTACGATTTGTTTACACAACTTTGTAGATACCTCTCTCGTGTCATACAATGAATATGATAGCCAGCATTTAATCCTTTCATGTGACTTGGGAGGTTTTGTAAGTATGTAAACAACTTCAGTGTTCGGTACCGAACACATATCTATGACTCTTCCCATCACCTCATAAATTCAATTATCATTCGGTATACCAATATATAGATATATATACACATTTTGGCTTTCTCTTACCAGATTCTTGATGGAAATTTCACTTCTTTTGAATTCTTTTAGTATGAAATCATATCCTTATCATTTGAGGCACTTGAAAGATTTGTAGCCATGAGCTTAGGTGGAGTTTGTTCACCAATGTTTTTTGAAGATGCAGCTTTAAGAGTCTTTGGTCCAGAAAGATTCAAATAAATCTTATTTGATGCCATTTTCCTAAAAAATAGAAACACATAAATCAATAAATAACGAAAACATATTAACTTAAATTAACAACGAAAATATATCATAATTTTTAATTTGTATAATCAGATCATTGAAATTAAAAAAATATTAGAACTAAGAAAATCGCCCGCCACCCCGTGGGCAGGCGGGCCACCAAGGTGGTGCGGGGGGAGGCTGTGGCAATAACTTTTACCATTTCTCCCCACATTGATCTCCTTCTCTATCTTCAATCTACCCCTTAGTCCCCCACGAGGGGTAGATTAAAGACGAAGAAGGAGATCAATGGGGCAAGAAATGGTAGAAGTTGTTGCCACAGCCTCCCCACGCGCCACCCCGGCGGCCCACCCACCCGCGGGGTGGCTGCTAGAGTGGCGCGAGGGGCTAACATAGCCTTCTCCCTATGCCACCCCGATGGCCTACCGGGCAAGGTGGCACGAGGGGTGCTATGGCAACAACTTCTACCATTTCTCCCCACATTGACCTCCTTCTCCGTCTTCAATCTACCCCTCAACGTCCCCCTTGAGGGGTAGATTGAAGACGGAGAAGGAGATCAATGTGAGGAGAAATGGTAGAAGCCCCCCAGCACCACCCCGTCGACCCTCCCATCCGCAGGGTGGTGGACGATTTTGGGAATCATTGAACCCCCGCTTGCCTATGGGGGTTGGCGATTCAGGGAATCACCCAACACTGGCGGGCAGGTGGGTGAGCCGCCGGGGTGGCATGGGGTGGGGCTGCAGCAACCCATCCCTCGCCACCCTAGCGGCTTGCCCGCCCGCCCGCGGGGGTAGGGTGATTTCTAGAATTGCCCAACCCCCGTGGGTGAGCGGGCGAGCCGCCGGGGTGGCCCCCGCACCACCCCGATGGCCCATCCGCTCACCTGCCTGGTGGGCTGTTGGGCGATTCCTAGAATCACCCAACAACCCACTGGGCGGGCGAGCAAGCCACCGGAGTGGCACAAGGTGGGCTGCCATCGTGAGCATTATTAGGCCCACCATGCTCACGACAGATGTATTGGTTAATTTGGCTCACAAAAAGTATTAATTTAAAAAAAAATCTACTTCATTAAACTAATTTAATATGAAAATTTTGAAGGAAAAAAATTTAACTAACTTTTCAATTGCGAGAATTCTTTGTTGAATATGTTGTTGATAGCAATGTAGCTGCTCCACAAATTCGCTCCAAGTCTTTCAACGAACCTCAGAAAACCTTGATGTGGTGTGAATAATAGTGACAATGGAATTTAGTATAGATGTGAAATTACGAAGATGTTTTACTATACAGTTAATGTGGGACTAATTTGTTTAAAAAAAAATTAACATGTTAATTTTTTTATGGCGACGAAGGAAAATATGATAAAGCGAATATTATAGAATTGTTTTACAACGGGGTGAATGTGGGATTAATTTCTTTTAAAATGGATTATAAAAATTAACAAAAACATTCAATTGTTTAGTAAATATTATATACTTTAACTATTACAAAAATTTAGGTAGAAGTTGTAGTTTACAATTTTAACTTTAATGATTTATTTCATAAAAAAATTTAGTTTACATTTTTCAATAAATTGTAGAATAAAATAATGAAGGGAAATAAATCTAATAAAATTTTTGGAGAGAAATATTTTCGTGAAACTATTTAGAGGGAAAATTTCATTCTCTAAGCTATATAATATCTTTAGGAGACTCTCCATTTGTATCATTCAACATCTTCTATTTGAAAGGGATGGATTGTCCTCATAGTGAAGTTTCGATTTATACAACATCAACATCTTCATCGCATAACAACTCTATTCATATTGATGAATATAGCGAGAATTCTTCCACTATGAATAGAAAGTCAATTCTCCCACTTAGTCCTGATCCTAAGGACTATGAGAGCAGCACTGATGAAAGAGGGGATGAAGAATTTCAAATAAATAAAAAGTCACAGATTCAACTTAGTCCTAATTCTAAGGACTATGAAAGCAGCAGTGATGATAAGCTTGATGACAAATTTCAAAACAATGGAGTGTCACAGTTTCCACTTAGTCCTAATTCTAAGGACTATGAGAGCAACAATGATGAAGAGCATGATGGTGAAGTTCAAAAGAATGGAGTGTCACGGTGTCCACTTAGTCCTAATTCTAAGGACTATGAAAGCAGCAGTGTTCAAGAGCATGAGGACAAATTTCAAAAGAATGGAGTGTCACGGTGTCCACTTAGTCCTAATTCTAAGAACTATGAAAGCAGCAGTGATGAAGAACGTGATAACAAATTTCAAAAGAATGGAATGTCAAAGTGTCCACTTAGTCCTAATTCTAAGGACTATGAGAGCAGCAGTGATGAAGAGCACGATGATGAATTTCAAAAGTATGGAGTGTCACGGTGTCCACTTAGTCCTAATTCTAAGGACTATAAGATCAGCAGTGATGAAGAGCAGGATGATGAATTTCGAAAGAATGGAGTGTCATGGTGTCCACTTAGTCCTAATTCTAAGGACTATGAGAGCAACAATGATGAAGAGCATGATGATGAATTTCAAAAGAATGGAGTGTCACAGTGTCCTCTTAGTCCTAATTCTAAGGACTATGAGAGCAGCAGTAATGAAGGATAGGATGATGCACTTAGTCCTAATTCTAATGAGTATAAAGGTAGCAGTGACAAAGGACAGGATGTAGCATTTTCGTTAAGTAAAATGTCACATTTTCGATGTAGTCCTAATTCTATGGACTATGAGAGCAGCACTGACAATGCACATGAGGAAGAATATCCAATAAACATCGAGTCAAATTTTCCATTCAGTCTGAATTCTAAGGACTATGACAGTAGCACTGAAGAAGGGGAAGATGAAGAATATCCTCCAATTCAGTATTTGAAAAGCACAGTTGATCATAGTGTGGATAACATTCCTCTTAATGATGATGAAAATCCTTATACAAATGATGATCCAATGAGGAGATGTTGCTGAGAAATATTGTATCGAGGGGTAGGAGCAGCTCTTTTCCTATCAATGCAAGATGTTCTAGTTATATAAGGGGTAGAGCAGAATATCTGACAAGAAGAAGTTCTATCAGTGCTCTCATTTCAAGTGAATGTTTCCAAAAAGATTTCTTGAAACATATGGATTTCAAATTTGCGTTAGAGAGCAGGAAGAGATATTTGCCAATGAATGAAAGCATGCAAAATTCATATTTCGTTGGGTGAATGCAATCTACATTGTCAGGTTATGATTATCATATTAGGACTTTATTTATCTGTAGAAAATCTTTCAAAATGTTTCATTCGATTGGGAATTTTTGTCTCTGGAGAATTCAAGAAAATTTGAAAAGGATCCCACATTTTATTCAGAAGTATGTCATAAAAGACAATTTGGGCCATTATCAAATACTGTAATGTCATGGATTAAAGATTTCTTTTCAAAGCATGGAGAGTGTATGCCAAATAGAGAGAGAATATATATTCCAGATAATTTCTCAAAACGAGAAATCTACAACTTATACAATGAATATGCAGAAGGTGCTGAGGGACATGGTCAGTTTATTACATATCAATATTTTGTGAAGATATGGAAGAAAGAATTCAACAATGTCTGTATTCCTAAGAAGACAAGGATGGAGATTTGCAGTACATGTGCTTCTCTTAAATCAAAAAGGGACAAATGTGAAGGGTTAGAATGAGGTAAGCATTCATAACTTAACTTTTAAAATTCTATAGTGATCAACTATGAAAACTTATTTCTTAATGGATTTCTTTTATGTTGTGTAGATTCAATTGTCAAAGAACTTCAAGAGCATCGTGAACAACAAACAAATGAAAGGAAAAAGTTGTACAAGCATCAAAAGATGTGTTATGATATTCAGAATAAATATCTGAGTTTGATAATTGATGGTATGGACTAGAAGAAAACACTTTTACCACATTTTTTTCGCACGCCCAAAAATTTACAAGATGAAAATTTTATTCAGTATCACTTGGTCGGTTGTATGGTCTTCAATGGGAAAATGTTGCCAAGGGTGTACTTCACAGCTCCAAATATTCATAATGATGCAAATATGACCATACCCATAATTCATGATGTGCTTTTGCATTGGTTTGGTAATATTCCTGAAGTTTTGTATCTACAATTAGACAACACTTGCTGTGAAAACAAAAATCAAGTTGAATTGAGAATTTTTCAGAAGGTAAAGGTTGGTTTCCTTCTTGTTGGGAGAAACTGTTGACATGCGAAGGTTTATTCTGGGATCATACGGCGAGGGGAAATGCATTGAAAAACTTAATGACATTAGCTTCCAACATCAATTTCATATCAAAAAAATTGATGGGAAAACACTAATATGGGTCAAGAAGTATTCAACTACTGTAGAATAGGCACCGTCATCAGGTTTGCAATTTTTGAAGTTCATTCTAGATCATCCAATATTTGCATAAAAAATATTGTTATTACAATCAGTTCGTGAAGTTCATAATGCACACAGACAAAATAGAGATATAAATTATTCTGATTGCCTTGAATAAATTAAAATATGTATTAGATATACATATGAGTACTTTGACATTGCTGATTCAGTTTGGTGGGAGTTATTTTTCAATAATCAAAGTGATATCATTTCAACAACAACAAATGAAGATATACCTTTGAAAACCCATTTATTTGGCCACAAAATGTGTCGAATGAACATGAAGAAATAAACATTGTTGAACAGTAACAATTTCAAGGTATTATTAATTCTTCACAAGCAGAGGAAAGAGAGATGTATATTGGTTCCAGAAGATCTCGTGCACAACGTGAAGCCACAGAAGACCTTTACAGGGGTTCAGTACATGATCGCAGTGCTAGCAAATGGAGATCCCACTGGCTATCCATTCTGGGTTGCTAAAGTTATAAAGGTCTTTACAGAAAATGATGATGTTACAAGTGTTGAAGTACATTGGTATGCCATAAATACACACCCATTCAATGGTGTGTATAAGCTAGAGATGGTAGTTGACAAAAAAAAATGGCAGAAAGAGAAAAAGAAAGGGTACAAATATAAATCACCCCCACGCAGACATATTAAAATTGGAGGATGTTGACATACTTGTTTATGACTTCAATTTAACAAACAGAGGAACTCTTCGCTTCAAGATGATAGAGATTCTGAAAATGTTGTTACCAGAAGGAACAATGTTGAGATGGGACCCAGATGGGGCACTAGTTGATGAAAGAGAAGAATATGGAACATCTTCGTTAGCATCCAGTGACTCATCTAAAGATGTGAATTCTGATGGTGTGCAAAAAATATGAGTGATTTTGAATAATTCTTTAAGACAATTTATATAACTGATGTATGCATTGTATCTTGAAATAAAATTTTTGATTTCCATATGGTGTTAAATGAGAAGTTATAAGTCATTTTTATGTTGTTGGATTATATGTCTTAATTATGATAATTTTTATTGTTTAGAATATCTACAATGCAACATTAAATTAGAGATATAATGTATGTTTCATTCAATATACAGATAATGACTTTTGAATTCATTTAGTGATGTAATTTGTTCATAACGTCATGGTTTTTTAATTTTATGGTTGAAAAAATTTCAATTTTTTTTGTATCTAGCATGTTATGGTTGAGAACATGTTGAATTTATACTTAGGAAAGAAAAATGTTATTCTACCAAAAACATTAGTGTGTTTTTTCCTCATAAACAACTTTGTTTGGCACATAAAAAATTGGTTTTACTAGCATTTTTTGATATTTTTGAAGATTCACTCAAAAGAAAAATCATTGTTCCAATATCTTCACTTTTTCGTTTTCAAGCTGTATTTTGCACGAAAATTTCATTTTCGCTGCCATTTTTAAAACATGTTCAAAATTGACCCTAACAAAAAACGTCGTTCCAATATACACACTTTTCGTTTCTAGTACTGTTTTTGATGTTTTTTCAGGGTTTTTTGGCCAAAGTTCTCGTTTTGAGTCTATAGTTCCCATTTCAAAGTTTACATTGTTTTGCAGAGATTGTGTTCAAGTATGGGGTTAGTAAAGGGAGCTATAAGGATATACTGTGACAGCCAAAGTGCAATTTTCTTGGCAAAGAACCCTACTTACCATTCAAAGACAAAGCACATTGATGTTAAGTATCACTTTGTGAGGGATATGATAGAAGGCAAAAAAGGTGTTGTTGGTAAAGGTGGACACTTTGAAGAATACTGTAGATGCATTGAAAAAATTTGTGAGCTCTGAAAAATTCTCTTAGTGTAGAGAAACAATGGATGTTGCAGGGATGGATACATGACTAAGCTCTCTTGTGGCTCCCCGTGGAAAGAAAACAAAAAGTGGGAGAATGTTGGGTTGTGTTATATTATTTCCACGACTAACCCACGTAGTTAACTGAGGGGTTAGAGGGGTGATGGAGCCCCCCCTTCGTTGCTCCAATTGCGCAGTGGGGGGGTTTAAGGGGGGTGGGTAGCCCCCCTCTATGGGGTTCGGGGCAGCACCCTGAGGAAAAAATTTTTGGACCCTATATTAAGTTGGGCGAACCTACCTATGGTTTTGTGCATGGTTTTCGCACATGGTTTTGGACGCGATGGTTTTTTGTCCATGGTATTGGATGCTTCGACATGTATAAATATGTATTGTAACATTGAAAGGAATATAATGAAAAATCAAGCTGGTAGTCCCAGTTTTGGGATCCAGGGGACAATCTCTCTGTATATGTGTTTTATGTGTTATGCTCTCGCATTGTTTATTTTCAGTGTTTTAGAATTCGTATGTAGATAATTTATGTATGGGGTTAAAACCTATATCCACAATAGTAGTTACAGTTGCCTATAATGCCTCCATTAGTAATCCTCCTCTTTGTCCACAATTTCCTGTTCAATCCAACCCAAATCCAAACAATACTGTAGATCAACAGGTTGAGACATTCAACCTTCCTGCATACAGTATTTCCATAATAAAATGTAATGATTTAAATCTTTGGTCTGGTCGGGTGGTAAATACTCAGGCTTCACTAATAATTCTTGAACATACTAATGATAAAGTCTCAAAACCAAAACCTAGGAATTCTGTTGGAACAACTGGGGATGAGTCAACATAAACCCCTATGGAGAAACAACCCCCTTTTGAAACAGTTGTTACTAGAGTATGTCAAACTGAGCCACCTTATCTTGACAGACTATCCTTGAGCAAACAGAATCCTTGTCCTGAATTTGAATTTTTAGGGGAATTGCAAAATTTATTTGTCAAAATCTCGTTATTTCAAGTTATGAGGGATGTACCCATTTATGCGAAAATGATCAAAGAATATTGTTCTAAGAAACCTGGAAGAAAACCAAAGGATCCACTCACTATTCACGTTATGCAAAAATTATCAGACATAATGTTCGAGAAACCTACACTTGTAAAATACAGGGATCCAGGGAACTCGATTCTTACAGTACCAGGGAACCCGATTCTTACAATACAAATTAATGAGGTTGATATCCTAAATGTGTTGGTAGACTTAGGGGCAACAATTAATGTCATAACCTCTACAAATGTGATTACCTTGGGTCTGCAAAACCTTAAACCAACTCCCACCATACTATAATTGGTAGATTAGTCTACTATAAGACCGCCATTGAAGTTGGAAGATATAACTATTTCAGTAGACTCATGGTAGTACCCTGTCGATCTTTTGGTATTACATACCCAATCCCCAATCAGTGAGCATCCTTTGATTTTAGGAAGACCATGGCTTTCAACTGAAGAAACATACATTGGGTGTTGGTTAGTAAATATGGTACTATCCAATGGCGAAGTTACAAAGAAATTTATCCTTGTTCCCCTTGCAGAACCGAGTTTATCAGATAAAACAGGATTTACCTTATTACAAAAATATCTACCTACGAAAGGGCTTGGACCTGAAAATGAAGAAATTATACCAATTATTACCATTGGTGAGGCCCTCTATTTTAAGGATGAAATGGAGGATGACGCCATTAGTACCTTTATCAGCAGCCTCAACTCCGTTTTTGATTCAACCCACCAGCTATTAGAATCTGTTATGAGTTGCAATGTTCAGGAAGCCATTGAACCAAAGACTGAAGTTGAAAACATTCTTGTAATTATACCCCGTAAGAGTGTTTTTATAGAAATCGAACTAGGGAGAACGCTAAACGCTAATCTTGACCTTTCACCTTCCCAATCTGAACGGTTACTAAAATTTCTTAGGAAACAGAAATAAGCCTTTTCTTGGGAATATAAAGATATGGAAGGAATCCCTACTGATTTATGTACTCATCACATGTACATTAAAGAAGAATGTCGAACAGTTAGGAAACGTCATAGAAGAATGAATCTCGCTTTAAAAAATATTGTCAAAGACGAACTACAGAAGCTATTAGATGTGGGATTTATTTACCCAATCTCAGATAGTCAATGGGTATCCCCACTTGTCATTATTCCGAAGAAGAATTGAAAGTGATGAATTTGTGGTGATTATAGGGAATTAAATAAAGAAACTCAAAAATATCATTTTCCCTTACCCTTTATTGACGAGGTCTTTGATACATTAGCTGGAAAGAAGTTCTACTTTCTAGACAGATTTAGTGGGTACAACCAAATCCAAATAGCTCCTGAGGATCAAGATAAAACTACCTTAACTTGTCCAAGGGGAACCTTTTCATACTGAGTCCTCCCATTCAGTCTTTGTAATGCACCCTCTATTGAGAAATGGAAACAAGAAATTCTAGTTTAATTTTTCGTTGAATTAAATTGTGAATTAAATTCGAATTCTATTCTCATAGCAACTTAAAATAGTTAAATTAAGTTTATTAAACTTACTTAGCTTAGGAAATTCGAGTTGGAAGTCTTTTGGAAATCATGTGTATGTTATCCGTACTTTGTAGGAGTCTAGTTTGAGTTAATTCTGAGCTGTAAAATAGAAGACTCAATTTCATGAGCCAATTCAGTTAAATTAGTTCTCAAATTGATTGAGAGAACTAATATTGAGTTAACAGTTAGTGGTGACACTAATGAACTCCACTAGTGCTACTCTAGTTAACTGAATATTTACTCATCAAAAACTCATCCATGTCGATTCTGAGAAAGACTTGGTTGAGACTAGAGTGTGGGCACAATGTACTATTTGTTTTAGATTTTTCTGAGTTGCATTGATAGTGCATGCAATCAAGAACTGATCCTTGAGGGATTGAGCTATTTTTAGAGGTTTATTTCCCTTTAAATACAAGCTATCCTCCATAGGAATTACACATTGGAATAGAGACTTAGAGAGCTTGTGAATTGGCTAAGCTTTGGCCTTGATATTTCTTATGAGTTGGAGATTGAATTTGTTGAGTGCTCGGATTGTTCTTGACAAAATAATCAATCTAATTTCATCTTGATTTTTGGAAACAATACAACACAGATAATGGGGTTTTGAGATGTGGATTTGCCTGGATATTTATTGTGTTATGTGCCTTTGATTCTCTTCCTCTATTGATTATTGTTTTCTCGATGTTTATGGGCTTCTGTTGTAAAGCATAGAAGTATATTCTTGTCTCTTGCTTTAGAAAATTTCATTAGCTTGTGAATCTACAGGATTTTCTACATGGTATCGGAGCGAGATTATTCTTGGTTCGAGAGTTTGCAAAGAATATATGAGAATTTATGTGCAAAATTTTTAGAAACAAATTGCAGATCACGATTCATTGGGAAAAGATACCCAAATTCAAAAAATCATATCGGTCAAGTTAGAGTTTGGATGAGGGAGATATTGCTGATTTAAAACCAGCTCTCTAGAGGAGATTTTGAAGTTTTGAGTTTCTGGGTTATAGCTGAAAGTTGAATTTGTAATACATACTTCAGGATCGGCAGATGGCATTCCATGGGTTGAGGCTTGAGTATGCCTTGGAAGGAAACTCTAATTTCATAGCCTCGAGGGACAGGATGGAGTTTGTGCTAGAGGACAATGGCTTGAAGGAATTTGTTGAACAAGAAATTCCTAAGCCAACAACTATTGATGCACAGAACTTGGCCGAGTGGAAGAAGTGTGTGGCAATGGCAAGGCAGATAATCGTTGAGGGAGCTTGAGATCATATTGTCTTGAGTCTCCATAGAAATGAAACCACGCATTCTCTGTGGAAAACATTGACATACTTGTATCAAAATAATAGTGATCAAAGGAAGTTGGCACAGAAGGATAATTTTGTAAAATCAAGATGCAGAAAGGCAAAAAGATTCCAAAGTACTTGACCAAGTTAACTCAATGTTGGGATGAACTTGGATGTGTTGTAATCGTGGTTTTCGAGGAGAATATTGTGAGCCTTTCTCTTCCTAGACTCCCAAAGGGTTGGCATAGTTATCAGGACTATGTCAATGGTTGGCAAAATCTACCAGATTGGGAAGAAATATGGTCGGATTTGATGTAGGATGAGATGAGGAGAAACACCATGGATGGCTCTTCATCAAATACTGGTGACGAAGAGAACTATGCCTTAGTGATTAAGGTGAGAGGGGAAAGGTAAAATTTCTAATTCCAAATCAGATTCTTATAATGGAGGTAAGAAGAAGGACATGAAGAAAGTTAAATTCTTTGATTGTCACAAGATTGGTTACTTTGGTACAAATTTTCCAATGAAGAAGTCCAAGGATAAGTCCTCAAGGGGAGCAGCGGGTGAGGCTTTGGCATCCTAATTCAAATTGGACTTTTCCATCATTGCTTCCATGCTGTCTTCAATGATGGAAAGTGTCTGGTACTTAGACAGTGGAGCTTCTTTCCACATCATTGGTGACAAAGAGTTATTTAGTGAACTGGAGGAGAAAGATATCTAGATGCATACTAAGATGGGTGATGATGGTAAGTATAATGTTAATGGCATGGGCACTATTAATTTTTAGAGGTAGGATGTAGCTCCAGTCACCTTGAAGAATGTTATGCATGTACCCAGACTGACAAAGAATTGGGTATCCATTTCCATGCTTGAGGATAGAGCCTATGATGTGATATTTTTGAAAGGAAAGGCATTCCTTCAACACATAGCCATGGATCAAGTAAAGAAGATAGAGATTCGATTTCAGAATATCTCTAAGATAGAGGTAGAGGTGTTGTTTTGAGTTCAAAAGTAGAAAATATGTTAAGCTGAGACGTCGACGAGTTGTGGCACAGGCGATTAGGCCACTTTCATCATGGGGCTTTGAAGATATTGCAGCAAATCTCTACCGGTATTCACAAAGGTACGCTTGAGTAATTTGATACATGTAAGGGTTGTACTTTGGGAAAATACACCAAGTCTTCCTTTGTAGACAAAGACATTCGAGCAGAGTCTATTATGGATAAAGTCCATTTAGATGTGTGTAGACCATTCTCGATAGCATCCATGGTCAAACAGAGGTATTATGTTATATTTGTTGATGACTATTCTCGTAAATGTTAGATATTTTTTATGCATAAAAAGGATCAAACCTTCATAAGTTTTTTTGAGTTCAAAGCATTGGTAGAGAAAGTGTTTGGCAAGAAGGTTAAAGCTCTATGGAGAGATAATGGTGGTCAGTATGTCTCTAATAAGTTTAAGAACTTATGTGTAGCGGAAGGGATTAAATGAGAGTTGACGTCACCCCATAACCCTCAACAAAATGGGGTTGTTGAGAGGAAGAATAGGAACATAGTAAGGGCAGCAAGGGTGATGTCGCAATATTGAGGGCCTACCACTACACTTGTGGGTTGAGGCATGCAACATAGCAGTTTATGTTTAGAACTGTAGCCCACATCAGATACTTGAGATGAAGACACCAGAGGAGGCTTATTCCAGTAAGAGGCCAGATGTTGGTCACTTTAGGATTTTAGCTCATTAGTTTATTTCCATGTGACCAAAGTTGCATGAAAGAATCTTGAGCCAAAAGCAAAATTGGGGATCTTTGTGGGATACACTGATACACCCCACAACTATTGGGTGTACATGTCGACCATTCAGATGAGAGTGATTCACAAGGATATCATGTTCGATGAGGAGAATGCCATGCGAGTATCCCTTGAGAGGGAGCTTGAGCTACATGTAGATGAGGAGATTTTAGCTCCTAAGGTTGAGGGACCTCAGATTGATGTGGAGTAGCCACATGCATAGGTTCAGAGACTGGAGACATCCACGCAGGCAGGGTCTTCCAAAAAGGGAATAAATTGCCCTAGAGAGGAGAGGCTGACATATTCTTGGATGATGCACAGGAGAATGTGGGAGCACCCTCTTCTCAGTGCAGATAGAGGAGGTCACTAGAGAGGTACACTAGATACATGGCACTTATGGGTGCATGTGTTGTGACATGGCCATTTTCCTTTTAAGAATCAGTGCGGAAGCTAGTTTGGGTTGATGCAATGGTGGAGGAGTATGACTCCATAGTTCAAAATGGTGTTTGGGAGGTGGTCCCAAGACTGGAGGACAAGTCAGTTGTGAGATCTCGTTGGCTTTACAAAGTAAAGCAAGTTGTAAATGGTAGTGTGGAGAAGCATAAGGCCAGATTTGTGGCCTGTGGCTTTTCACAAGTAGAGGGGATTGACTATGATGAGACATTTGCTCCTATTGCAAGCTACTCGTCAATCAAATCTATTTTGGCACTATCAACATAGATGAGTTGGAAGATCCATGAGATGGATGTGTACACTGCCTTCCTCAATGGCATGATTAAGGAAGAGGTGTACAGAGAGCAGCCTGAAGGTTTTGCTTGGACCGTGAGTCACATGTGTGCCAACTCAAGAGAACATTGTATGGGCCGAGGCAAGCACCACATGCGTGGTACAAAGGATAGATAGCTACTTCATTGGGTTGGGCTTCACAATGAGTGAAGCAAATGCGAACCTTTATCACGTAATGGTGGAAGGTAAGCTATTGATCAATGTACTTTATGTAGATGATCTCATAATAATAGGTGATGAGAAGCTCATCAAATCTTGCAAGGAGGACCTTGCAAGAGAGTTTGAGATGAAGGACATGGGGCTCATGCATTTCTTTCTTGGCATGGAGGTATGACAAGGATATGGGGAGTTGTTTGTATCTCACGAAAAGTATGCCAATGAGATACTCAGGAGATTCCGCATGGAGAGAAGTAAACCTATGGAGAATCCTCTCGTGGGTAACTGGAGGAAAGAGGATGTTACTTCAGGGGAAGTAGTTGAAGCTACTGTTTACAGGAAGCTTGTGGGTTCACTCATGTACTTGGTGAACACAGGACCGTATATGTGCTATGTAGTTAATGAGCTTAGTCAAGTGATGGTTAGGCCTACCAAGCTGTATTGGAAGGCGGCAAATCATGTATTGAGATACCTCAGAGGCACTAATCAGTTTAGGTTATGGCATAAACGGTAAGAGGGAGTGAAGCTTTAAGGCTTAACCGATGCAAGTTGGGCAGGTGGTCCATCTGACATGAAGAGCACATCAGGAGGGATCTTCAATATTGAGTCAGCGACAGTTTCTTCGTACATTAGGAAGCAAAGATCAGTTGCACTCAGTTCGGCAGAGGCAGAGTACATGGCTACAAGTTAGGCATCATGTGAGGCTATCTGGATGAGGAAGATCCTGGTTGGTTTGTTTAGTCAGCAGATGGAACCAACAATGATTTATTGTGATAATCAAAGTTGTATCAAACTCTCTGAAAATCGAGTATTTCATGATCGGTCCAAGCATATTGATATTCGGTATCATCATCTCATAGATATGTATTGAGGTGGATCATGTTGTTATATTACATTCTCACAGAGGAGACAGATGCTAACATCTTCACAAAGACATTGTCAAGATGTAAATTCAACTTTCAATGAGACAGGATCGGGGTATTTGATAATCCATTTCTTGTTGAGAGGGAGTGTTGAGAAATGGCAACAAGAAATTTCAGTTTAATTTTTCCTTGAATTAAAGTGTGAATTAAATTTGAATTCTATTCTCATAGCAACTTAAAATAGTTAAATTAAGTTTATTAAACTTACTTAAATTAGGAAATTCGAGTTAGAAGTATCTTGGAAGTCATGTATATGTTCTGCCTACTTTGTAGGAGTCTAGTGTGAGTTAATTGTGAGTTGTAAAATAGAAGACTCAGTTTCATGAGTCAGCTCAGTTAAATTAGTTCTCAAATTGATTGAGAGAACTAATAGTGAGTTAATAGTCAATGGTGACACTAATGAACTCCACTATTGCTACTCTAGTTAATTGAATATTTACTCAACAGAAACTCATGCATGTCGATTATGAGAAAGACCCAGTTGAGACTAGAGTACAGGGATAGTGTACTATTTTTTTTAGATTTTTTTGAGTTGCACTGATAGTGCATGCAATCAAGAAATAATCCTTGAGGGATTGTGCTATTTTTAGAGGCTTTATTTCCCTTTAAATACAAGCTATCCTCCATAGGAATTACATATTGGAATAGAGACTTGGAGAGCTTGTGAATTGGCTAAGCTTTGGCCTTAAGCTTGATTATGAGTTGGAGATTGAATTTGCTGAGCGTTGGGATTTTTCTTGAGAGAAAAGGCATTGTAATTTCATCTTGATTTTTGGGATTAATACAATACAAATAGTGGGTTTTTGAGCTGTGGATTTCCCTGGATATTTATTGTGTTATGTGTCTTTGATTCTCTTCCTCTATTGATTATTGTTTTCTCGATGTTTATGGGCTTCTGATGTAATGAGTAGAAGTATATTCTTGTCTCTTGCTTTAGCAAATTGCATTAGCTTGTGAATCTATCGGATTTTCTACACCCGCTACCTTTCAACAGGTAATATTAGGAAATTTTTCTGATCTAGTCAATGATAGTGTTGAAATCTACATGGATGACTTCACCCCATATGGGGATTCTTTTGAAGAAGTTATGGAAAACTTAGAGAAAGTACCTAGAATGTGTCAACAAACACATGTTTCTCTTAGTGCAGTGAAATGCCATCTAATGATAAAAGAAGGAATAGTGTTGGGACACCTACTTTCAACTATAGGAATTTGGGTTGATCCTACCAACGAAGAGGTAATATTAAATGTTCCTACACCTAAGACACCAATACAGGTGCATACTTTCATCAGTTATGCTGGCCATTATAGACATTTTATAGAATTTTTTCTAAGATAGCATTGTTAGCCTCACTCTCATGTCTTTAAAACAATTATAAGTCCAAAATAATTAAAATAAATAAAATCAAGAAAGTTAGATTTAATCCTACCTTTCTAGAATGAGTTTGTTCCTCATGGTTAGGAGTGAATTTAGGCCTAGTTGGTTCAAACATTCTGTCCAACTAGTTAGGCTCCTAGATTAGTGTTTGGTTGAGAGATTTTCTCAACCAAAGTGTCCAAGATAGACGCACTATCTCTAGACAAATTTCCTCATGTATTTATATTTGTACTATTATCATGATTTTGTACAATAACATTATTAGACAAAGACATTGAGGCTGAGGCATTTTCCATCATGTTTGGCTTGTGTATAAATATGTTTTTATTTTATTAGTGTTTTATTAGTTGATTAAATTCCTTCATTATGGTGACCAAGGTTTTAAAGCCAGGAATTGAGGATTTTTTTATCACAGACCTGGATTTCCTATACATTGTTGCACGCAGTTTGGAGTTTCTGAGTCCTCAAGTCAGTCGTTCATCGCTAGTAGGTATTGTTGAAGATATAATGGAATCAATGCTAGAAGAGGTTGATTTTCAAAAGGAAGTTACAAATATTGAGTCGTTCAAAGATTACAGCTTATTAAATCCTATAACATATATTTGTTTCATAAGATTATAGTTAGATCATGGTGCATGATGTTTATGAAGAATTTTTTTTTGGTAGTGTTACCACCTAAATCTGCCTTAGGCTGAAGGAAGGCAAAATTCAGGGTAACCACAAACCACGCTCAGTCTGGTAGCTAGCCCTACCAGAACAGGAGAGGGCTCTCTCCATGTCACGCTCAGTGAATAATTAAAATGATATGGTCTGAGATGACTTGCAGTGAAACATTGATTTTAGGCTAGTAAATAAATATGGATACAAGAAGCAAATTTTGTATAAATGACTGAGTTTCTGGGATGTATGGGACCAATGAACAGCAATGAGCAGAGAATTTAAAACAAAGGCACAGATTACTTCGTGAGGCAAGACAGGCGGAAAGTCTAGCAATTAAATTTGAAGTAATGCGGAACAGAAAGATTGTTTAGGAGGGTGAAAAGGGCATAAATACATGAACCCTTTTCAACAGAAGAAGAACACATACATGAAACTTTCCCGCAGGCAGAGCAATAAATATGAATTCTACCTTATCTTACTTAGAAAATTTCACTGGAATTAAATATGAATGAACTATGAAACATAACGAAATACATGTGAAACATAAAAAGAACACATTTGCTACACTCACACCACAAGAATCTCATGAAACAGAGCCACTGCCTTTCATTAATCTTCTATCAAAATGTACAATGAAGAACTAAGTTTCTCTCCCACAGTCTCCCAGAAATTACAATCAACCCACCAACACTTTCTTGACCATGTGTGCACTAGAAATCTGCTTTAGTTTGAGCTGGAACATGACCGTGCAAGAGTTGATCTATCTCGTCTTCAGACAAAGGAGATAAGACCTTTTGTTTCCTTTTGCTCAAACAGTGATTGTCTTCAATCTTTTCAAGTGAAGGAGTATATAAATTTTCCTCATACTACTGATCCATTTCATGTAATTCATGTTGACTATCAAGAGGCAAAACTCCTTCATCTTCCACCGTACTAAAATCTTGATCATGCTGCAAATTTTCCTGATCATCTTCATGCTGCTGAAATGGGTTTCCACACAGGGCTTCCATGATCTCTTCATCCATGAAATTATCATCTTCATAATATTTTTCAAGGCTTTCAATAAAACCATCAGCGTATTTGCAACATTCATGAACTAGATTTAATGATGGATAAGAGTCTTTATATCTTTCAATGAATAGGGCATGAAAATGCTTTAGACAGCAAATACAAGCAGCGGGCAAATTTTCATACCAAGATTGGGCTTCACCTTCCAGAGTGGCTAGGAATATCTTCATTAAGCAATCTTCAGGAAAATCAACCTTCAACTTGCGAATATGCATGTGAAATCGAACTAGATGTAAAGCAGCGTCCTTCTTACCATCATCTTTAAACGTAGGCAGAGTCCTTGACCAATCTACCTTTGGAATTTTATTTGGAAAGCCTGGAATGTGATATCGGCTCATGGGAGCGTATCTTCTTGCAATCTGCTCCATTTTAACAAAATCTCAAAGCTACTGATCCCTCTGCAGTGGAGTCACCATGAAGCACCGGTTGCTGGATTCTTCAGTGAAAGGAGTCGCCAGGTGAATGATTTCAGCTGTCTTCTTATGTCTGATCGTTGTTCACGATCAACCATCAGATCTGAGCTTGATAGATGTACTGGGGCAAAACAATCTTCAAGCAAACCATTTTCATTCCCCAGCGGAGTTGCCACTATGTTAGCACCTAAATCTAGCTTAGGCTGAAGGAAGGCAAAATTCAGGGTAACCACAAACCACGCTCAGTCTGGTAGCTAGCCCTACCAGAACAGGAGAGGGCTCTCTCCGTGTCATGCTCAGTGAATAATTAAAATGATATGGTCTGAGATGACTTGCAGTGAAACATTGATTTTAGGCTAGTAAATAAATATGGATACAAGAAGCAAATTTTGTATAAATGACTGAGTTTCTGGGATGTATGGCACCAACGAACAACAATGAGCAGAGAATTTAACAGAAAGGCACAGATTACTTCGTGAGGCAAGACAGGCAGAAAGTCTAGCAATTAAATTTGAAGAAATGCAGACGGAAAGATTGTTTAGGAGGGTGAAAAGGGCATAAATACATGAATCCTTTTCAACAGAAGAAGAACACATACATGAAACTTTCCCACAGGCAAAGCAATAAATATGAAATCTATCTTATCTTACTTAGAAAATTTCACTAGAAATGAATATGAATGAACTATGTAACATAACGAAATACATATGAAACATAAAGAGAACACATTTGCTACACTCACACCACAAGAATCTCATGAAATAGAGCTGCTGCCTTTCATTAATCCTCTATCAAAATGTACAATGAAGAACTGAGTTTCTCTCCCACAGTCTCCCAGAAATTACAATCAACCCACCTTTTGCAAATGGTTTGCATACAATAAATAGACTATGCCATGAGGAAATAGAATGACCAAGAGTTGGGGAGTTTTTCGAATCATTACAAAGTAGAAGCGGAAAGCCAACCATTAGTTACACGTGCAACGTTACAAAAATGACAAATGGCTTGGGTGACTGCTCACCTTCCTTTGCCACTTGGATAGAAGCCAACCTTTAGTGGAAATACTTCAAATTTTTCCTTAGGTTCCAACAAAAGTGTAGTGTAGATGAGCGTGCCCACTTGGAGAAAGTCGCGAATCGAAATGTCGCGAAGCGGAAGCGATTTTGGCCTTTTTCTCTATATGCGCTGCGCCCAAATCTATATGCACCGCGCCACTTTGGAGGCTGTTTTGAGGTACCTGTAGGAGTCCAAATTATGCCCAAGTGTGCTTGTTGCAAAGCCTAGCCTATCTACTTTCCAATCCAAGTAGAATTTGTGAATTTGGTGCTCATTTGCCCCTCCAAATCTTCCTTCTCCCAAGACTGCTTCCTGTGTGTCAAAATAGGGGCAGAGAGGTCATTGTTTGAGTGTTTTTGACCTCCTGGAGACTCAAATTATGCCCAAATTTCTTGTCCATGCATCAATAGTCGTGATTTTGCATGCTGAATCCAAAAATGCAAACCATTTGCAATTTGGAGCTCGCTATCCTAAGTGTCGTGCCACAGGGAGAAAAAACCTGTGTTGTGACCAAAAATTTTCCATGTGACCAAAATTGCCCCAAATTTCTTGAAATTTGGGCTGGAGGTTCTCTAAGAGGTACTATGTTGGGCCACAGAGGCTCCAGCCAAGATTCGAAGTTGATCTTGCTCTTTTTTCCTCTTTGTTGCTTTGCTCAATTTTGCCTTCAAGCTCCTTATCGAAGCCTTTGAACTCATGTTCTGTGCCCTGTAATGATAAACAATCAACCTCAGTATAGTTTTTTCCTTATCAACCTTCTCCAATAGTCTCTCAAGGAGGATGTTGATGCGCTCGAGCCAATACTCACAGTCATTGTTAATCTCTTGCTCCAAGGGAGTGATCTCGATCCTCCTATGTTGGGCAGCTTGGCGATTTTCACGGATGCTTTGCAGCTCCATGATCTCATGCTAGTCCTCAAGCTTTTTGTTCCTCTGCTCCAAATACCTGATAATCCATTTGGCCCTCTCCAAATTGAGTGACAAGTCTTGGATCTCCATTTTCTGCTCCTGGATGATCACCCTAAGTTTGGCACTCTCCACATCTGCATCATCATCCTGAATGAGGATGAAGTCGGCCTCCTGTTCACCTGATGGCCCCTCGTAATGCATGAGCCTCTTGCCCTTGTCCTATACCCGTGTTGTTGATGTCGGAAGTGAGGCCCCTTCCACTCCGGGTGGAGATAACACTCGCTTTGCTGCTGCAAACAAGTGCCTACTGCCTCTCTGATATGTGATGAATACTGGCATAGTAGTGGTCTCGTGGTGCTCATATTGATGAGAAGGACCACCTATCTCATGCTCCACCTCTGATAATACCTGTGAAGTGCTGAAGAGGTCACGGGAGATGAAGTCCTCCCAAGCAATGCCCTGCAATCCCAACTGATGATCCACCAAAATCCGGATAAGAGCAAAGTGATAAACACTGTTAAGTTGCTGCTAAGGGGTCTTGTGCTGGCATGAAGGTGTTCATCCTCTCTATGTTCCTGCAAATGAAAAATGGGATGTTCATCATCCGTACCCTGGTAAAGTGCATGAGCAACCTGATGTGGTAGGCATATAGATGAGAGAACCTCCCCTCACAACTGAAGGACCTCATGATCAATTTCATGAGCGGAGCATATTCATCTTTCAAATATCTGAATGGAAAGACCCTTGTGAGCTGCCTCAAGAAACTAGCCTTAATGAAGGCTCATAATGTTGCCTATCCACCTTCTGTTTTTTGTGCCACTGTTCTCCAACATTTGGTATGCCGGTTGCTAATGAGATAGTTTCGGGTGTCAATGTGAAGGTGACCCCGGCCAAGATAGAGTGACCTCCATGTAGGTGAAGCACAAAAAGACGGGCCAACTCATGATGAACTCTAACCTTAGCCACCCTTTGACAAACTTCAAAACATGATAGCTGTTGGAAGCATGACATAGCAAGAGGGCAGGCCTGCAATTTAGTGAGGGTGGTTGGCTCATCCCTAACATGTTTGCCACTCTTGTGATGTCTCCTGGGAGCCTGTGCTTCCGAGGATGAATCACTTTGTGTCTCCATATCATACTCTGATGAATGCTCAAATGCCATGACTGCTGTGTGTATTGTACTTGGGCTGCCCTTTGATGCTAGTATGAAACTAGTTGTTTTTGTGATATCTGCCACCAAGGGGAGCAATGAAAAAAGGGAGTATTAGGAGAGGAATAATATGATGGGAATAGGGGTTATGGGGAGAATTTTTGTTTAGGGATATGTAGGGGGGTTTGGTGATTTGATAAGGTAGGGTTTTGGGGTGTTATGTTGACAAATAAGAGGAGGGGATAGGGAATGGGGTTTGGCAATATTTTAGGGTAGTTGTAATAGGGAAAAATGAGATAGGGGGGGAAGGGAAAAATGAGATAGGGGGGAAAAGATGAGAGGTGAAAAAGGAGCCTTGGCATCAAAACCAAAATTTTGCAACCCTAGCAACAATGGCTTTGGTGTTTTTCTAGTGGTTGGTTTTATGAATTTTAGTTGCCACTATAACTAACCATGAACCACCATAACCTCCACAAAAATACATGAGCCATCAAGATTTAGAGCCTACCTGTCGATTTGAGGGGTTTCAAAGGCAACTTGAGGAAATTTCGCACGATTTCGGGCCATTGTGGGTGTGCGCCGCACGACAAACCCAGTGCGCCGCACTATTTATATGTGCCGCGCCCTTGTAAACTTTGCACTGTGGGGTGGCTCTGTGTGTGCCGTGCTCTGTATGTGCGCTGCGCCCCTCTATGTGTGCACCGCGCTCTGGAAAACGACTCCCACTCACTCTAAACATGCACTTTGCTCTCCTAATGACTTTGCAACGTTTCTCTATGACCTTGATTTGCACAATGACTTGGCTTCTTGTGGAAACTTGTATATAAGGACTTTGAAGTCATGGGTTTAATTTTTTCTTCTCCCAAAAACCCACATTGCTAATGTTTCATTTTGGCTCTTTTCACTGAGTTAATGCAACACTGAATTTCACTTTTCCTTTGAATTTTTAGCTAGAATGATGATATTTTCGACACTTTTTGCAGGGGTTGCATTGCAGGGCATTTGGCCACGGAAACCATGAATACACCTGAAGAAATTAGCTGGTGACTTTTTTAAATTTTATCACAAATGACACACTGTTTGACTTTTCTTCAAAATAGAGTTTTGAAGAACAGTCGAAGTCTATCAACATGACGATGAAACTCTTTGAATCAAAACTTTGTAAGGTCCTTCCTCTAGCCTGCATGGCTTTATTGGTCATGTTTGAAGACCAAATTGACTAATCCCTAGACCTAATGATTGAAAATGACTCTCGTCCATTAAAAGATCAAACATTGACTATCATGGACTTTAGTGAACCTTGACAAAAGACCCAAGCCAACAGGTGCCAGACATGAGGGGGACTAACTAAAAAGACCCTTTCCGTCAGATTATGGCTTGCCCCTAGCGGAATGCAGCTGAGTGAATGGAGCGGGACACCTAAAAATGAAATGCATAAAGAGTTTTGATCTCTGACGGAGGACTGACAAGACCGACTCTAACAGGTAGCATAAACATCCTATTGACAATAAGCCTAGATAAAACCCTTCTAGCAGAAAATAAGGAGATCCCAACCACTTTCACATTGTTGATGCATTGTGCCAAGCATTCAACCAACATTAAACAGCGGAAGCTAGAGCTGCATTGAAAATAGCTTTAAGGTTTTTATTGAAGGAAAAGATCACCATTGATCCTGATGATCCAAACGCACCAGACGAAGACTACAAACCTGTGACTCAATGCAATGAAGAATCTAGCCTGTAGAACCTACATGGTAGAAGTTTCCACCCTGAAATTCACCCAGAAAGATAGTGTGGAGGGTAAGTGAATGAATGTGTTAAAGTTTTTTTGTTGTGCCTACATATTTTTTTGGTGTTGTGTGCCTTCACATTTTAAAAATGAGATAAACATTCACTTTATAAATTACCTCCATTCACGTTTTAATCCATGTTTTAAATATTTTCATAAAGTTCTTGTAAATAAGAGTTTAAAATAAGTTAAAAAGGAAGTAATGTTAATGGAGAGAAACCCTTCATTGGTAAATTCCCATCAATTTGGATCCACCTTTCTAAAACCATATGTATTGAGCTTTCGAACAAAGATGGAGAAATTTTTATGATACTTAGGCATCATTGATGGGATTGTCCACATATTTAAGCCTCACATGTTTCAAAATAGGGACCCTAGCCATGACCATGCGACCGTAGTTCTTCTGCACGCATAATACCACAGAGGCGCTTCTTGATGGGATGAGGATTTTCTTCAACATTGTTGATTACAAAGCTCATTATATAGGCAACACATTATGTAATGTATGTACATCCATGCATGAAAATATCTATGGGAAGATGATTGAAAGTTTTTAATGCTTTTTTGTCATTTTTAAATTGTCATGAAATGTCTTCAAAATGTTACGTCAAAAAGAAAGTTGAATTCCTTTTTATTGGAGTGATAAGTTGAATGTTGAGAGTGGTGAAGTGATAAATGTAAATTTTTTGATTTTGGAGTAATAAGGTGAAATTATTTTTTGTATTTGGAGTGATAAGTGGAATTGCTTTTAGAGAAAGTCATTGTTGTAATCCAAAGTAATGTTTCACCTTGAGAGAGATTGAGTCAGTGAACATCTAGGTTTTGAAGAAAGGTTTCTTCCAAGGAGGTCTAGAACTTTGAGAAGATTCCATGATGATGTGAAAGTTGATGTACATATATATTTAATAAAAAAATATATTTTTTTGTGGTGTTCACGTGTCCTAGATCCACCCGAAAATTGAATGAGGCGATCTTAGGTACACCATGAGTACGTTTGTCATGGCGCATGTTTTTCTGGATTCTTGATGTTTCTTATTGTTTTGTGTCTAGTTTTGACACTTCTTTGTAAAATGGTACACATGGAGTACATAACAAATTAAACAAATGCATGCACATAATATCTTCATGTAATCAAGCTAAAATAAGCAAAGTACAACAAATCGAGCATCTACAACATAATAAAAATATCAAGTTGTCAACATCAACATTCGAAATGATTCTACATCAACATGAAATTCAACATCATTCACACAAGGAAATCAAGTTAATGAAGTTGTCATCTACATCAACTTTTGGACAATGTACTTGCAACTTTTTTGTAAAATCCAACTCAACACAACATTGTAACTAGCAAAATCATAATTTGTAAGTTAACTTAGAATAAAATTCAAATCACATTGACTTGTATTGTAAGGGTGCATTCTCGGTTGAAACCGACACCCAAGCTTTGAATTGATAGGGAGTCAATTAAGTCAAGTAAGTCCATTGTTTTCAAATAAATCATCAAATTCATTTGAACTTGTCATTAAATCATTTTAAGCCGTCTCTTGGGTGCATTTTTTGCTAATATTCGACACCCTTGTTTTCTAAATTCAAGCAACGATCAAGCACACAAATTAAAGCCAGAAATCAAGCAAGTTCTAAAACTAGCAATCGATTGTTAATACAAGTTCAAGCGAGTGTGCCATTCAAGAAATAATCAAGCAAGCATCAAGCGAGCAAGTTCAACTCTAAAGAAATAAAATGTGATATTCAAACAACAATCAATCTTGTTCATATATACAACAAGCGAGCGTGATAAATTGAATCAAGCGAGTGTGACTTCAATTAAGCAAGGTCAAGCATTCAAGTGAGCGAGTTCTAAAAATCCAACAAGTATTAAAGCAAGAGAGCATGAGTTCCAACAAGTTCACATGGCGAAAAGCATTTAGTTGTTAAAGATTCTTAACAATTTGATCTTCTCATCTGTTGAAGACATGGTACAAATTAAAAAGAAACTCTAGCTGATATTTCAATGAATCTACATCAAGAACATGAGACAATTGAGTTTCTTCAACTGGAGTCGCAACTACAAAGACATGAGTTGCAACAAAAGCGTGATGCTTCCAAGCCATTCAACCATACAGATGAAGATAAATATGTTGATTCCAAGTCACCCATCCAAACAACTTCAAGTGTAGAAGTTGTCCACGATCAAACTAAACTTGCTTCTTCCAAACCAATCATCAAGTCGCGGGAAGGACTCCAAAGTAAAAAAAATCAATGTGGATTAGGATATGGCCAAGATAAAAACAAATTTCATATCCCATATTATTCTAAGTCGATCAAGTTCATCAGTGCAAGATTTCTTGATCAAATAACATTAGCAAGACATGAGAAAGTTGAAGTCAAACCCACATGAAAACATTGTCAAAGAAAAGGTCACATAGAAGATCACTTTTTTGATCTCCATCCTTGCCACCATTGTGGAAATCATAATCACTCATCAGAGAAATGATGTAAACAACACGAACCTACCAGATTAAATATCAATTATGCATGGATTAATCCTAGGGAATGGTCATGAACAGTGAAATGATTGTATAAGTTTTACAACAAAATTCAATCTCGCTTATTGCAGCCAACATTCAAATGAATATGGTACTCTCATGCACCTAAAAGAAGGAGTAAAATAGTGAAACTCTCCTACACCTGAAGAGGGGAGTTCAGAAACCAAATGCAAATGATTTCCTCTCCTTTCATATGAAAAAGGGGGGAAATGATAATGGAATTGAAGGTGGTTGTCAGACTGAAAGTCTCAACAACATTAACAAAATCAGCCAGTGGGCATGATCATAGAATCAATGAGTAGGCATCATCAACAAATCAGCCATTGGGCATCATCATCGAAGCAGCCAGTGGGTGGTCATCATCAACAAATTCACCTATGGGAGGTCAACATCAAAGCAGCCAATGGACAGTTTTGACATCATCAAATTCGCCAGTGAGCATTATCAAAATTTTGTCCATGGACAAGCAATTGGGATGCTGATTGAAAGCAAAGGATAGATGGATCCTTTTGCAGCTTGGCACCTGATAGAGTTGTCAGACTTGGAGCTGATTCATGTTCTCTTCAGATTGGAGTTTTTTCAACATCCAGGTTTGGCGGTTTTTCAGACAGTGCTTTTGAGGATCAATAGTTTCAACATGAGAACTTGGAAGATGGTTCCTGGTTGTTATTTTGGACTTATCATTGAGGGGGGTAATGTTAGTCTCACTCTCATGTGTTTAAAACATTTATAAGTCCAAAATAATTAAATTAATTAAAATCAATAAAGTTGGATTTAATCCTACCTTTCTATATTGAGTTTGTTCCTCATGGTTATGAGTTAGTTTGGACCTAGTTGGTTTAGAGATTCTCTCCAACTAGTTAGGCTCCTAGATTAGTGTTTGTTTGAGAGATTTTCTCAGCCAAAGTGTCCAAGATAGAGGCACTATCTTGAGACAAATTTCCTCATGTATTTATATTTGTATTATTATCATGATTTTGTACAATAACATTATGAGAGCAATACATTAAGGTTAAGGCCTTTTCGGTCGTGTCTTGTTTTTGTATAAATATGCGTTCATTTTATTAGTGTTTTATTAGTTGATTAAATTCCTTCAAGCATTCACACTTTCTCAATTGTTACCTAAGGATGCAGAGTTTTTGTGGATAGACGAATGTGAAACAACCTTCGTGCAAATCAAAGAACTAATTTGCAAAGCTCTGATCTTACATGGTCTTGGCTCCAAGCTCTCATTTTGTATCCCTATAGATGTTTCTCACACAGCAATAGGGTCAGTCTTGGTACAAAAGGAGAACAATAAACGGTATGTGATCTATTACATTAGCAAGAATTTGACTCTTGTTGGATTGAACTATATGGTAACTTAAAAATAGTTTTTGGTTGTTATTTATGTTATTAATAGGTTTGGGCATTACAGTACAGGGTATCCCACTTTTATGCACACTGATGATACATCCATCAAGTATCTGATGAATCAACTGATAACTCCTCATCATATTACGAGATGTTTATTACTAATACAATAATTTTATATTACCATTGTAGATAAGCCAACAAAAGATAATGTAGTTGCATATTTCCTATCTAGGGTGGATACTAATGATGAAGGTACACTTATAGAGGATAGTTTTCGAGATGAACATCTCTATGCAATTTCTACTCACACTCCATGGTATGCAAATACTACTAACTATCCATACATAGAGAAGTGAAAGATTATATACCATAGTGTCCGCTATTCATTCATAGATGGATACCTATTTTATACAGGACGTGATCAACAAATACGACACTGCATAGGTGAAGATGACATCTATGATGTCCTGAAAGAGGCTCGTGATGGTCTATGAGGAGGGAATTTTGCAAATAAGCGAATAGGTCATAGGGTGTTACAGATGGGGTACAATTGACTCTCTATTTTTCATGGTGTAAGGAAATATGTTCGAGGGTGCGATAGCTGCCAGTAGATAGGACAACTTGGTCGATCAAATGAGATGTTGTTACAGCCTCAACTAGCTCTTAATTCCTTTGAGAAATGGGCTATCAATTTTGTTGGGCCATTAAATCCACCTTCACATAAGAAATTCCACATTCTAGTCTACACGAATTATGTGAAAAAGTGGGTAGAGGCCAAGGCTGTTTTGAAAACAACATGACAATTTTCCTTAGACTTCTTATTTGAAGAAATTTTTGCTCAGTATAGAGCTCTTAAAGAGATATTTTTAGATGGAGGGGCACAATTTGCATCACATCTAATAGTAGGACTTATGAAGAAGTATGGAATCAAGGACAGGGTCACATATCCATATCATCCTCAGGTGAATGGTCAAGTCGAGAGTACAAATAAAGTGCTGGAGAATATCGGTACAAAGACTATGGAAAACCATCACCAAAACTGGGCCGAAAAGCTTCCTAGGGCACTTTGGGCGTATAGAACAACATGGCGTAACACAACGGGATTTTCACCATACGAGCTTGTCTATGGGAAATCCCCTTTGTTTCTGGTGGAATTAAAAATTAAGGTGCTCAAGATAGCCCTTAAAGTAGGTTTGGATCTTCCAGAAACCCAGAAACACTGACTAGAACAATTAAATGAGTTCGATGAAATTTGTTTGATAGTTTTCCACAACACTACTGTGATTCAACAACATTGAACTAAATGGCATGATAAATTTATCAAGAAAAAGGTGTTTCATAGAGGATATAGAGCATTTCTCTATGACTCTCGGTTCAAATATTTTAGAGAAAAACTCTGCTCTAGATGGATGGGACCATATGAAGTTAACACAGTGTTTGATAACAGGACTGTTAGACTTCTAACAATAGATGAGGCACATACTCCCCTGATTGTAAATGGACATCACCTCAGATTGTATCACCGTCTAGTTTCTAAAGACTCCTTTATTAAACATCTCTCTAATAGTTATGGTTTTTAAATTGTTAGTACATAGAACTATTCCTCTGCACCTCTTGTTTAATTC
>APFE031379516.1:3363-29033 GCA_000404065.3 Pinus taeda | reverse complement strand
ATATATATAATAAAATGTTGTTACTACTCTATGATTATTTTTCTTACGGGTACATCACTAGTGTTGCTACTCCACTGGTGTTGTTACTCCTCTGATGTTTTTACTCCTCTAGTGATGTCACTCCTTTTGTGTTGTTACTCCGTCAAGGTAAGTCACTAGGTATGTCCTAGACCGACTTCATGGATTTGATTGATATTTCACCTATGACATGACTAGACATGACCATGGAAAGTCATTCTTTAGTTGGGAAAAGGTATCGTATTTAATGTTAAATATGTCATATTTAATAGAAATATGATTTGTCATTATCGTTGTTGAAACTCATGCCAACTCGTGCACTCCGCAATCATTATTCTGATCCCCATCACACCTTGCACATTTATCCATATGCATTTGAACTTGAACCATGTACGATTACATTGAATTATGCTCCTTTCTAATGCATTGTAATAATTACCATTATTTCCATGATCTACCATGGATTTTCCCCATAAACTTAGCCTGGATTTCCCTATCACTGCATCCTTTGCCATCGCAATCCCTGTCATCGCAATTTTACTAGCTAACACTCTCCTCAACGGTTTTGCTGCTACTCCAATTGCTGATATAGAGCAACACGCAGAATGGGTGGGCAAGGTGTTAGGCATGAACTGGAAGATACAAGGTAGGCCTGGTGCCATCTGGATGTATGGAAGGTTTTTCAATATGCAGGATGGCACACCTATTTTGAGAGGTTGCAGGGATTCAATGAACCCATTACAGTTGAATTAGCATTGAATTTAGATGGAAATTATTCGAAAGTCTGTGGGCTAGACATTCTCGTCACTAAAGAAATCATCTTGACTGTCAATGGATTTGCACCTGGAGGGTAGAAATGGTTTGCCCGAAAATTGCCCTGACTAGAATTTTTGGAATTATTATTGTAGGCAGGAGAAACCGTGGTTCAGAAGCGAAGGGGATATGATCAGAAATCCTTGCCACATCCATGGGCTGAGGTCGCATACTTCATTGTACGATACATTACTTGTGAAGGTCGGTTCTTTACCTTGTTCAAATACCATTTTAAACTTCTTGCATGCCTTTCGTTTTGTCATGTGCATTCTTTGAATATGCATATTTATTATGGACTAACCTTTAGTTAATGTCATAGGCTTCTCGTCGGTCACACCAACCCTTGGTAGTCCTCACAAACCACAAGATTGTCAGGCTACTGGTGGTGCCTGCCTTGTCGTTGACTTCCATGGCTTGGCCACAATTCACTGAGTTAGTAGAAGAGGAACTTGCGGCCATGATGTCGGTAAGAGAGGAAGAAGAGTTACTGGCAGAGGAAGAAGCCACATACGATGTTGCTACATAAGAACCAACATCATCTACTGAACAATTAGAATAATTGGTGATGGAACAGGTAACAACAAAATTGCCAACAGAGGAAGGGACCACGGACGATGTTGTTACACAAGAACCAGCATCGACTGTTGACCTGGAAGAAGAAGCAATGGAGGTAGAAGGGAGTGCAGGTGATGATGTTACACAAGAACCAACATCCACTACTGACATGGAAGCAGGAGCAATGGAAGTGGAAGGAAGTGCAGGCAATGATATTACACAAGAACCAGTGTCAATTTCTAAATTGATGGCAGAATTGTTGGCAATGGAAGAAACTGCAAGTGACGTTGTTACACAAGAACCAGCATCGTCTGCCAAACTGGTGGAAGAAACAAGAGTTGTAGTCGACGGTATTACACAATAACCAGCGTTCAATTCCAGGCAAGTGACCAAAATAGAAGGAAAAGTGGTACATGAAGAAAAGGAGAAGGAGGGAGCAGAAAAACCAGTAGATAAAGGGGAAGGAGAAATAATTGAAGGACTTGGAGTAGAAAGCATTGAAAGGATGGAAATTGAGGAGGATATTCCTCATTCTCTGCTTTCCGCTTCCCTTCCAAGAGGAGCAAGAAAGTTTCACTCCCCTAGACCCTCGGTCAAAGAAAATATCTCTCCTCCGATACTCATATTTGTAGGGACACCTACGGGCCCTATCATCGACATTGTCACATAAGAATCAGTGTTGACGGGTGGAAAAATTGGGAAAATTGAAGAACTGGTGGTTGACATTGTTACACAAGTACTAGTGTCGATCGAAGGGAAATTTGAAGAAATTGTGGGTAATGTTGTTTCCACAAAGCCATTGGAGGAAAATGTTGATGTTGGTACCAAACTACAAGGGCCAAAACCAATTCCTGAGAAAATAGAAGAAGTTGACTGGGTAAGAAAGAAGCCACAGGAAAAGGGTGTTGAAAATTCTACTCCGCAAGGACCTACAGTGGCTCTAGAGCTCTTTAGGGAAGATATGGAGGTTCCAAGACATGCGAAATAATATGTTAGGGTTGTCCCCTTATTTGTGGAGAAGATAAAAGAAATAAGGGTGAAAAAGGAGCTGGTTGATGAGTTCATTGAAATTAATCTGCCAAATCCAACACCAACCCTGAGACTATTGGACGAGATCATTATGAAACGGGAATTCATTGAACAATGTAAAAAAAGAAGGGCTGTATATAGGAAAGTTACCAGCCGTAGCTTAAGGAGAATATGAAATTAAAAATGGAAATTATTAAGCTAAAGAAGCAAGTGTTACGCTTATGGAGATGGGTGAGGAAGCATAAGAGGAATGTTAGTTAGGTTGCTATAAATCCTAGAACCAAAACCACTTCAACAGTAGTGTAGATTGAAGGCAGGCCTACAACTTCAAAAACCACACAGACTGAGACTTCATTTTTGCATCTATTTGGGTCGTGAGAATCCTTGTTAACCGCATAAATTTAGAAATGGTAGGCTACTACATCTCGCCTTCAACGGGGGTCTACCCCTTTGGAATCCTACTGGGAAGGAGTGAGATGAATTAGAGAACAATCTACCAAATTAGTAACTGATTGTATGACCGAGATAGAGAAAGAAAAGTAGAAATAGGAGAAGGATCAGAAAAAGATTGAGGAATTAGAAGAGCAAGTGAAGCTATTGAAGGCTAACAAATATGAAATGTTTGCTCTGGTTCATCAGACGATGGCATGCCAACCTCTTTCTCGTAGTTATGCTTTGTTCCTACATGAACAATACCTATTATTTTGTTTGGAGAGAATCCATCAGGAGATAAGCCATGAAATCCAAGATCCGATACAATTTCTGCAGACCCTGAGGGGTCACAATATCCTGAACCAGCACTTAATGTGAAAACTCTACATGCACGATTATTTTTTGGGGAATGATAAGTTGTTCAATCAACTTCCATATGTGGGGGATATTTAGCTAAGAGCCTCCACCTCCTTCACAATTAACCAGGTTACATGGAAGAAATCCTTTGACGCGTTCGAAGAGAACCAAGGGAACAGGCCACTTGTAATTTGAACGGAGCATTGTCAGGCTGTGAATATTTTTAACAAAGATCGTACCTTCCTGGAAATAGAAGAATGGAATGCTCGGATGCTAGCAACACAGAAGTGGTGCACTCACATGTGTAGAAAGCAGATTTTTAATTGCCAAGAGGAGGCCAGTGACGACTGTTAGAAATGATGGATGTTTTTGTCATCAGCAGTAAGGATACACGAACCTTTTGGGGCCCCTAATTTTGCTCAGGCTTTGGAAAAAATACCATGATTTATCACATGTGTTCAACATTGTGGGACTCAATGAATGGGTATGAGATTTTGGTTCCCATTGTTTGGTTTCCAGCTGAACAGTACACACTCTCTTATCTGGTAAAGAAGGATTATGGAAGGAAGTCCTTCACACAGATGGATATAAGGTTCCCATAACAAAAATGGCTGCAAAATATGACCTTGCACAACCTCATGCTGACCACAGTAGCTCTAACCTAGATCTGCGCAAAATACGAGCTACGTGAGGACATGCAGAAAGGCTAGGTGGGGGAGATGTTGGTTTCTAAATTTTCCTAATTTCTACCCACCTTTTTACCCCTTTCCTATACTCATTTCATGTCCTTTTTGGTTGATGTGTATTCTAAACAATGAAGGTATACATATTGTCATGTCTTTGTGAATTATTAATTGATGAAGCGCAGGCGTAGGGGATTATTGCCTAAAGTGACTTGCTAACTTAAGTTTCCTTCCAGGTTCAAATGAATGATGATCAAGACCATGATTCAACGTATAATGACTATTGAGCTGGCAACGCTATCTTTGGATATCAGCTTCAATGGTGGTACAACTTATCGACCAACAAAAGTGCTATATTTATATTCTATTGTATCTTGAGAATCACTATGTATTTGTAGATAGACAATCGTCATAATCTTAGGCATTATCATTTGATAAATGAAATGTACAAGAAGCGTTAAGGGGCTAAAAAAGCCACCGCTAAGAGATACACAAGAATCCTAAGCTGTAATAGCAAACTTATGTAATGTTATTTTGATTAAAGAATTTTTTTTATCATCTGAGCATTTCATAGTTCTTGATCTTGCCGAAACCCTGATTAGGGAGTTGGGCCCACTCTCCTAACCAGGAACAGTTGCATTAAATGTGTTCATAGGCTTATTTATGTTGCATTATTTTCTTACTATGTAATGATTTATTATTGTGTTTTTGTGAGTCTTAACTTGCTATTACTCTGATTGTTGTCATAGTTATTACTTGTTGTTACACATTGTTATGTTTATGATTGAATGTTCAATGCTGGGTAGGGAAACCATGGCTTGCATATACCTTGCATGATAGCCTTGAAATAACTAATCAAGCCTTGGATTGACAATTAATGTGCAATTGGGTGAATTGTATGATTCATATATGAACACCAACACAACCCAACCTTGAGAAGGGAAATTACGTTCACTTCTCCACCCAAGCTTATACTCCAGAAAAATAGACAATAGTGTCCAATTAGAGTCAGGGTATAGGCATAAAGACCACACTCCAACCTAATACTTTTTGATTTTTGTCTGGACTAGAGTTCGACACTCACCCAAGTCCAGCTCAAGATTCCCTGCATGGAAACATCCTACCAAATTCATAGATGTTTTCCTTTCCTTTTTGTAAATATCCAAAAAAATAGAACCCCTTCTTCCCACTAATATCCTCCTTTATCTCCAGGGAAGAGAGGGGTAACTATTTCTAACTTCTTGGAGGTTGGAATTTTTTTACCGGTCAACCTTCTTGAATTCAAAGATGCACATAATAAAATAACATTAGTATATATTTAAATATTTAAAAAAAAGTTTCACTAGGCTTCCATGAGCCCCATTTAGTATAATATGGAATATTGAAAGTAATATAAATATTGACAACTAAAATATCATCTTGGGGTGTTATATCTTCCCCCCCTTAGGTGAAACACCATCCTCGGTGTTTACTCCTGCACTTGGAACAAGTTAGGATAAGATTTTCGCACAAGACTCTCATCTTCCCAAGTGATCTCCTCTGGGCTAAAGTGCCTCCATTTCACTTTAACTTGTGTGATAGCTCACCTTCGTAGAATTGTTTCTCTCTCATCAAGAATAGGAAGAGTCTCTACTAGGAACTCTAGATTCATTTCGACCTGCCAGACCACCATAATTTTCATTATTTCTATTTATTCTTGAAATTAATTGTATACACATTTTAAAATTTAGTATCATACTTACCTATATATCCTACCAGTTAATGATGTGTTTGGGGTCATAGACATACTTCTTTAATAGAGAAATATGAAATACATTACCAATCTTTATATGGCTTGGAAGGGAAAGTTAGTAGGCTACGGGTCCTACCCTCTTTAAGACCTGGAAAGGTCCACAATAATGGCGTGCTAGCTTAGCACAACTAAGCCACCCTAAGGTACTTCTCTTCAGTTTCATTCGTATATAAACATGGTCCCCTACCTGAAATTATTTAAAGGTTCTTTTCTTATCTACATACATTTTGTGCCTATCTTAGGCAGCTTTTAAATTATGCATAACCCTCTTTACTTCTTGCTCCATTTTCGTTAACATATTAGGTCCTAGAATCATCTTTTCCTCTAGATTACTCTCATTAGCGAGCCTTCTACACTTCCTTCCACACAACACTTCATAGGGACTCATTTTTAATGATTCATGATAATTATTATTATAATAAAATTCAACTAGGTGAAGATATTCCTCGCATTTCATTAGGTGTTGCATTACATACATTTGTAACATGTCTTCTAATACCTGATTTACCCACTCAGCTTTTCCATCTGCCTGAGGGTGATATGCGATACTTAACTGAATTTGAGTACCCAACCCAGTAAAAGGGGATTTCCAAAATGTGGAGGTGAACTTCACATCCTTATCTGAAATTACTACTTTCGGCATGCCATGCAACCATAATATTTCTTTCATAAATATATCTGCAATTTCCACGGTCTTATAGGTAGATTTAACATGAATAAAATGGCCAGTTTTGATTAGCTTGTCCACTTCCATGATGGAATCATGTTGTTTTCTAGTTTTGGGTAAACCTGTTATAAAATCTAACGTAATAATTTCTCATTTCCACTGAGGAATAGGGATAGGATGGAGTAATCCAACAGGGTGTTGATGTTTAGCCTTTACCTGCTAACACTCCAAACATTTGGCTAAATACCCAACAATATCTTTCCTCATACCAGGCCAAAAATACTCCCTCTTAACCACAAAAAATAGTTTTTGGTACCCAAGATGGGCAACATATGGACTACAGGAAAACTCATCTAGAAACATTTTTTTCATAACCATTTGATTAGAGGTGTAAACTCTTCCTTTGAATGTTAACATATTCTTATCATTTATACCCTACTTAGAATATTTTCTAGAATTATTCATTTACTTAATTTGCTGCCATAAGAGTTCATCTTTTGAATCTTTCAGAGAATCTTCTCCAAGTTATTCTAATATATCAAATTCAATGTGATGATACCGAATTTCATAGAAACATTGCACCTTCCTACTTAAGGCATCAACCACATAGTTTTCCTTTCCCTTAAGGTGTCAAATTCATTCAGGAACACAGTCCACCTACATTTTCATGCATTTAAGTTAGGCTGCTTGAAGAAATTGGTTAAACTACTACGGTTTGCCATTAACAAGAATCTCTTCCCCATTAGGTAATTGCACCACACCTTTAAAGAATGTACCATTGCAGCGAGTTATAAACCATATGTAGAATAATTTTTCTCATATTCCTTTAACTTACATGATTTGTAAGCTATTGCGTTACCGTCTTGCATCAAGACCCCGCCCACCCCTTCTTGACAAGCGTTGATGCACATAATAAATTTCTTTTCTAGATCAACAAATTTTAATACTAGGGATGATGTCATAAATGTTTTAATTTCTCAAAACTGTGTTGGCACGCATCAATCCACTTGAAAATTCTTCCCTTTTTCTGTAGAGATATTATGGGGTAGGCTATTTTAGAAAATCCTTCAATAAAGTGGCAGTAATATCCAGCTAATCCCATGAAGGACCGAATATCTACAATGTTTTTAGGGACATGCCAATTCATAATAGTTCTAGTCTTCTTCGAGTCAACAATTATACTTTAATAAGAAATCACATGTCCCAAGTATTGAATCTACTCCTTAAATAAATCACATTTACTAAATTTGGCATAAAGGTGGTTTTATCTTAAAATTTACAAGACTATCTGCAAACATTCCTTATGCTCTTCCACATTCTTTGAATAAATCGGAATATCATTAATGAAAATCAGAACAAGCTTGTCGAGTTAAGGGTGGAAAATCCCATTCATTAAACTCATAAAGGTTACAACAGCTTCAATAAGCCTAAATTGTAACAACAAATTCATAATGGCCATAACGTGTTTTAAACATTGTTTTATAGAAATCCTCATCCTTGTTCCTTATTTGGTGGTAGCCATATCGTAAGTTAATCTTAGAGAACACTAAGGAACCTTTAACTTAGTCAAATAAGTTGTCAATTCTTGGCAAAGGGTACTTTTATTTTACAGTAATCTTATTCAACTGCCTATAGCCAATACATAGTCGCAATGTGTCATCTTATTTCTTTACAAACAGCATGAGTTCCCAAGGGTGACATGCTTGGATAGATGTACCCTTTATTAAGTAGCTCTTGAAATCGTATCTTGAGTTTAGTCAACTCACGTATACTCATATGGTATGGTTCTTTCGACATTGGGGTATATTCAGGAACAAGTTCTATGTTGAAATGAACACTCTTTTTTGGTGGTAGTCCCATAATTTCCTCTGGAAAACATCCACAAATTCTTGAACGGTGGGTATATTTTCTAAAGTAACTAATTTGTCCTTCGTATTATTATAACCCACCTGAACAACATAAATTTGGCATCCCTTCCTGGCGCACTTCTTCAGTTGATTAAAGGTGATGAATCACATATTAATATCTCTTTTAATACCCTAAATTTATTTTCCATCCCCTTGTTATGTGACGAAACTAATGGTTTTATCTTTACATTTTACTAGGGACCATTTGTTGGAAATAATACTGAGAGGTGAGGTGAATCAGTATTTATAGTTCAATAACATTTCATTTCCCAAACAGATTTATATACGCTGCTTCTGTCAAGTGAACTTACGCGTACACGCTACTATGATTAGAGAAACCAGTGTATACCTAGAGAACTTATGATTTTGTCAATTTATCATGTGTTTAACTTTAATCAGTGCATCAGTAACTTGTTAAGCAGTGTAGTAAAAACATAATAAACCATCACACATGAACACCAAGATTTAAGGTGGAAACCCAATGCAAGAGAAAAACCACCTGCTGTTGTCGTCTTTGTCTTCTTTTAATATTAAGAAAATATGTGTACAATGTTGTATTGGTGTAGACTCATACCTTTATGTAGGCACCCACCTGCAGAAAGCTACAACCTTCTCTCGTTTTCCAGCTTCTACTAGAAGGGAGCTACAACCCCCTAGCTCTTGTACTAGCCAATGTGTTTACTAGTCCGTAGGCACCATGCTACAGAAGGCTACAACCTTCTCTCTTCCTCCAGGGATTACATTTCATAAATTTTTAGACTGGATGCTCCTGGTACACAACAATACAAATGAAGGCCTCGCTTCATCAAATTTTCATACTAGACCCATCAGAACTTTCAAACTGCATCAACCAATAATTAGTTAATCTAAACAGTTAGGTCACTATCACCAGAACACTATGTTGAACCCAAAAACCTACATCATCATTCACAACTAGTTGTAACCTCAAAAATCATGCATTAGAATGTATACACTACTTTACTAAACCCAACCTGCATGTATACGCTACTTCCTTTAACCAAACATGTGTATACCTTCAAAACTATTGAAACATAAAACTCTTGAATCAAGTCTGTATCAACCAAAAATATACTGAACATCTACTGTCAATTTACAGATCTTTACACAGGCAGTAGCAGAGATAACCCTTCTCACTTAGTCAATCAATCAATCAGACACCAAACTCCTTATGTATTCAGTTTTACATTCAGATCTAAGAAGACTTCATTGACAAACAACAATAGAATAACAGAACTAATTATATAGATTAGTCATTTCTAAAGAATAGGATTTTCCTTTGTATATGCTACTTGGAAGAGTCGAACCTCCGTGTATATGAACTTTTACCGAGGCGAACCAGCATATAGATCTGCAAATATTAACTTACAACTTCCCTGCTATTTCAGACTTCAGACAAACCTAGATCATGACATTTAAAGAATAAAACAAGTGTACACAATCATATCTAGCCCAACCAATATCATATCATTCAATGATAAGTCATTTCAGGTCTCATGATCTTGATCCAACATTGAATTCAAGGTGCGCAAAATATTCTAGGTCAAATCACAAACATATCCCCTGCAACATAAAATATACTTCAGATAGAAGTATTCCAAAGAAACCCTTTTCACTTGCACACTCTAGCATTTTGATCTTCTCCTCCTTATATAGTTTTTGGCCTCTCTCAATAACTCGGACCAAAACCACTTAGGACCTGTGGTATTCTTAAAAAAGATCAAATAGTCATTACTCCACTCATTATTGTGGGCTAATACCATTGTATTGACCCCTGGTATTCTTTACTCTTGAATTTCCTTGATTTTCCATCATATACACACTTTTCCTCTTGTGAAAGTGTGTGTATATGTATATGTTTTTTTTGTTATATGAATGAGTGCGTATATTTTGTTTTGACTAAGTGGACCTGTGTATACATCTTAAACTTCTTTACACCATACTTTTCCTTCATCTTCTTTATTCTGATCAGTAGACCTTAGTTCCATCTTTTTGTTCTTCTATACCAATGCCATGTTACCTCTGTATAAACCAGTTACCCTGAGAGTTGCCTTTTATCAAAACTGAACTGGCCTTTGAGTGAGTTGCCATCAAGGACAACGCTTGTATCATAATGCCATCACCATTGTCCCTCTAGCTAGTCCATTCTAATCTTTCGTCCCCCCCATCTCAACAAGACAACCTTCCACTTTGGATGTTACCTTTCACTTTTCCCTAGTGGCCAATTCCACTAGCCACAAATTTTTAAACTTAACACTTGACAAGTGACATAATTTAACTGTTTTTGGAGTCACATAACTAAGACTTGATCTAGGGTCAATTAGAATAGAAATAGAATGGTTAACTATATTACCTTTGAATTTTTCCATCGCAGACTGATATTCTGCTTGATTCTTGGTATGCTTCTAGCCACCTCCCCAATTGTAGAGGCTTCTTAAAAACTTGTAGTTAGTTTTATTCTGGTACAGTGAGGGAAATTCTTGTAGTAGTGCGGTTCCCCATAACCCCAACAATGCAGGGGAGGTTTCTGTGACTGACCACACTCTAAATTATTTGATGCTTCAACATTTTTAGGTTCACCTGATGCTTTGCTTCCTTGCTCACTCCTTGCTAGGGGTCCACCCATTAGATTTTTGGGTGCATATTTAACACCTGTAGGCCTAGTGTTTTTATTATTGCTTTGGAATTTTTGTTGTCCCTTTTTACTCAGCAAACCTTTACTGGTTTCCCATTTTTACATCATCTACTGGTAACGGATACAAGCCTTCTGAATGGATTTGTCCATCGTCTTGGGATTATCAAATTATAGCCTCTCCTTCACGAAAGTTGGAAGGCTACTAAAAACAGCATTGCACCTTTGCCTTTTCATCCCGTATGTAGCAAACATATCTTAATAAAGAGGTTAACTTCGTTACAAACTCATCCATGGATTGTTGTCCCAATTTCAAGTCATGAAATTCTTTTTCCTTTTCGTCATAAAACCTCTCGGTTAGATATTTGCCTTTAAAATGTTTTAGAAAGGTGTCCCAACTCACTTCTTTCTCATCAATACTTCGAACTGTCTTAATTTCTTCCCACCACAAGGTGGTTTTACCTTGCAATTGGTAAATCGACGAGTTGGCCTTTAAATTATCGTCATATTCATAGATATGAAAATACTTATTCATTTTTATCAACCAACCTTCAGAAGTTTCCTTTGCTTCGCCATCAAATAGTGGGGGCTTATTGTTTATGAATTCACCTTGCAATTCAACTTTTGGCCTCTTGGCCCCCCTTCCACTAGAAGTATTTCTCGGCTCTTCACTATAATCTTTTGTGCACACAGAAAAAACCTCCAGTTTATAATGTCTCACCATTACATAAGGTACATGATATCTCTTATTAATCTAACTACAATCTAACCTAGACATTACTGTAAGTAACAAAACAAAACACAGTAACCATGAGAACAAGTGAACACAGGGACATTTACAACAATTAATCACAATCAACTACATCAGTAAACTAGTTCGTCCCTTGTATAGTTTTTAGTAAGTAGCGTCAAGTCTTTCTTCATGAAATTTGTTACAGAACAACTTGAGCAACCACAACCCTTTCTTTTCAACAAAATTAAATCTAAAAATAACACATACATGTTTAAGCATAAGTACTTATCTAATTACCAGTTCTTCCAAGAATTTGTTAGGTCCCTATACTACTAGTGTAACCCCTTATTGCTATTAGTACAACCCCCTTATTATGTTGTTATGCCATGTAGTCCCCATATTGTTATTATTGTGCCCCATAGAAGCCCACTATTGTTATTATTGTGTGCTTACATTATTATTGTTATGTCAGCTCTCATTATATTATGACCCCTTAGACTCCTATATATAGAAAGGAAGTCTTGTCATTTGTATCATCCAAGAATTGTTCATTTGTGTAATGTAAAGGAGGTTGCCCCCTCGAAGAGGCTGAATTCTAAGGCGTTTAGCTTTCTTTTCTATGCTTTTGTGAGTTGGTTTTATAACATTTGGTATCAGAGCTTTGGATTCTAGGGTTTCGCTGCTCCAAATAGGTCAGCGTGGAATTTTTGCCATAACGGTTTCGCTATGAAATTTAAGAAGTGACAAAAAAAAACCCATTTGAGAAGAAGTCGGTCTAAACCTTAGGTCTGAATTTTATATCCTGTCTCGCTATATTTTTAGATATATGATCTGAGGAAGTTAGGGTTTTTGTAAGCTCCAAAATTTCATCTCAAACAGGTCAGCGTGGAAGTTTCGCTATAATATTTTTTCTACGAAGGTTAAAACTCTGAAATTAAATCCCATTTGAACCAAACTCTTTGTGAAGCTTCGGTCTGAATTTTAGATCCTGTCTAACTATATTTTAGGAGATATAATCTGAGGAAGTTAGGGTTTTTTCAGACTCCCGAATTACATTGTAAACAGGTGACCTTGGGAAAATCATCATAACTTTCTCTCTCAGCATCATTTTAACATTTCGTAAGAAGATACAGAAAGAGGATGGAATATAGTTTTAATTTTATATTTTTTATATCCTAAGATTGAAACAGTGACACGTGGCACTTCGTACTAGTGCGCTCTACTGAACTAGTCTATAATTAGGTCATCGTGGGAGATTTTACATAACTCTTCCTCGCAGAATCCAATCTTGATCAGACTTGTGGGGTTAGAAAGAGAACACATAGAGCTACTGCAAGATGTAATTTTAGAACTTAGAGATATGGAATTACAGATTTACAGTCGTTTCAATATGAGCTCCTAAAATCAAGAAAAGGAAATATGAGGAATTTTGATGGCAAGGATCTAGTAAATTGGATACTACAGATGGAGCAATATTTTGACCTACATGAAGTGCAATTGTAACAGAAGGTACATATTGCATCTTCATATTTAGAACCAGATCAATTTTTATTGTATAAAGGGCTTTATTCTCATAAGCCACTTGTTACGTGGTCAATTTTCATGGAGGAAATGATAACACATTATGAGGATACAAAGAGAAACACCTTCTTTAGCCAATTGATAAATCTCAAACAAAAGTGTTCAATGGTAGAGCACATTGAGGACTTTGAAAAATTAAATATAAGGGAAAATGATATTCCAGAGAAGCAGAGGACTGATGTCTCCATAGGGACATTAAAGGATAACATTCAACATGAGGTTCATCTTTGGGAACCTAATCCATTGGAGAATGCATTCAGGTCGGAAAGAAAAGTGGAAAGAAAAATTATGGCAACAAGGAAGTCTACCCCTCAAAACTATAAAGATGGAAGTGTTGTTTCTCCTAGCCTTCTAGAACCTACAAGGTTGACACCACAACAATTGGAAGAAAAAGGAGGAAAAGGGCTTTGTTACAATTGTGATAACAAATACATTAAAGGTCATAAGTGTGCTTAGAAGAAATTATTTTACATTGATTTTGAAGAGGAGGAAGAAAAGGATCAAGAAGCATCAAAATAAGAGGATATACACCAGGAACCAACCCCAGAGAAATAATAATTGAATCTGACCATATCTTGTAAAGCGTTGGCAAGAATTATCACTCCTCAAACTCTTAAGATAGAAGGACATATCAAGAAGAAAAAGGTTCAAGAAGTGAAAGATCACATCGAGAAAGAAGAAAGGAATCTGACCATATCTTGTAATGCATTGGCTGAAATTACCACTCCTAAAACTATCAAGATAGAAGGACATATCAAGAAGAAAAATGTTCAAGAAGTGAAAGATCACATCGAGCATCAAGAAATGAATCAACCATATCTTGCAATGCATTGGAAGAAATTACCACTCCTCAAAATCTCAAGATAGAAGGACATATCAAGAAAAAAAATGTTTAAGTGAAACATCACATCGAGCATCAAGAAATGAATCCGACCATATCTTGTAATGCATTGGAAGAAATTACCACTCCTCAAACTCTCAAGATAGAAGGAAATATCAAGAAGAAAAATTTTCAAGAAGTCAAACATCACATCGAGCATCAACAACAAGTTCTCCAACTTTTAAAGGATAATGCCACTTTGGTGCAGAATCAAATTAAACAACAGGCATATCAACATTGTAGTGAATGATGTTTTGATGTAGGCGATTGGTTATTTTTATGGCTACATCTCAAGCAAGCTATTTATGAGAAGGAAATGTTGGCAATACTACATGAACTTAAGAAATTGCGACCTTACCTAATGGGAAGACAATTCAAGGTAAAAATGGATCATGATAGTCTTAAATACTTCTTAGAACAAAGATTATCTTTTGAAGAAGAGAAAAAATGGGTCACAAATATGTTGTGTTATGACTTTGAAATCATCTACAAAAAAGGGAAGCAAAATGTTGTTGCAGATGCACTCTCAAGAAAGGATGAGGATGTGGAAGCATTGTTTTATGCTATTTCTATTATCCAACTAGATTAGATAAACGAAGCAAGGGATGGATGGAAGAAGGATGAAGAAGTGTGGCCACTCATTCAAAAGTTGCAGAGGATTCCAGTTCAAACAATATTGCCAGAATTTGATGAGGAAGGAAAAATCATATTGGAACCTGGAGCAGTCACAGAAACAAGAACCCAAAATCTACAAGATCGATCAATTTCAGAGTATCTCATTAAGTGGAAGAACTTACCTGCTAAGGATTCCACATGGGAGGACAAGAATTTTATACAAAAGCATCAAGAACTACTCAAGCGTTGAGGACAACACTTTTTGAAGGAGAGGGGCATGTTAGGTCCCTATATTATTACTGTAACCCCTTATTGTTATTAGTACAACCCCCTTATTATATTTTTGTGCCCATGTAGTCCCCATATTGTTATTATTGTGCCCCATAGAAGCCCACTATTGTTATTATTGTGCGATTACATTATTATTGTTATGTCGGCTCTCATTATATTATGACCCCTTAGACTCGTATATATAGAAGGAGGTCTTATCATTTGTATCATCCAAGAATTGTTCATTTGTATAATGTAAAGGAGGTTGCCACCTCGAAGAGGCTTATTTCTAAGGCATTGATCTATCTTTTCTATCTTTTTCATACCTGGTTCCATAGCAGAATTCAACAAGGTTGAGGCGATACCACCCAACCTGGAGAAGGGAAATTAAATCTACTCATCCCCCAGAGCTTGTGCTCCAGAAAAATAGACAATAATGACCAATTATAGTCAGGGTATAGGAATCAATACCACAATCTTGCTTAATACTTTTTCATCTATGTTTGCACCAGAGTTCTCCACTACCCAAGTCCAGCTCAAGATTCCTTTCTTGGCAGCATGCTTCGAAATTCACACACGTTGTCCTTTTCATTTCGTAAAGATCCAAAAGAGCAGAACCCCTTCTTCCCACTGATATCCTCCTTTATCTCCAGGGAAGAGGGGAAATTGATTCTAACTTGCTGGAGCTTGGAATTCATTTACCAGTCGTCCTTCTTGAATTTTGAGATACCCATAACAAAATAACATTAATATACATTTAAATATTTAAACAAAAGTTTCATTAGGCTTCTAATGCAAGTAATGTAAACGTATGTAACTCAAATATCATCATGGGGTGATACATTTACATAAAACTAAAATAAAAGGTCAAAAAAACATCATCAAATTTTCATTGATAAATAAAAGAAATATCAAATTCCACTACTAATTCAAACTTCGATTTAAAAGATTTTGTTCCCTAATGGAAACTTTGATTTTAAAACTATTATTGAATGGTAAACTATAATTGATATAATATATTTTTTTCTCATTTCCTTTTAACTATTTCCCGAAATAAATATATATTTTTTTCTAAGTAAGATTAATCTATTAATATGATACAAAAAGGAATTACAGTGAGTCAGCCTCAGAGGATCTGAGTATCATTCATCACATAGTCAGAACAACTAGCTTTGACTGCCCCAACAGAGGGGAAACCAGTCCAAGAAAGCATAAGTCCAAAAAATGGAAAAGTAGCCCTCATAGGGGTTTCCAGTTTAATCGCATAACAACAAAAAACATTTTGGAAACAATCTAACATAACTCTAGTCCCAACTAGGAAACAAACTAATGTAACCATAACTGCCTAGTCATCAAGACGAGACTTCCACCTGGCAAACTCGACGCATAGCTGTCAATTTTCCGGGGTTGGTTCTTCCACAATCGGACACGCCCATTTTTCTGGATCGTTATCCTCGTCCAAAGAGCCGTGGCTAGGTGCTAGATGGTCTCCCTCCATGCTGCGTGCACCCACACGCGTTCCTGACGTATCTCCATGGCAACTACCTAAAGCCTGCGTGTTACTGAGCTTACCCTCCTCACCATGCTGACTGTCAACCACCACTTTACTAGCTTGGGTGGTTGTATCTTCATCTGTTCACTGATCACCAGTGATGCCTCGGCTCCTGCTGTTGGGTTCTGCTCTACTCGGCTCATCAGTTTGTTCAACCCGAGGAGCTTGCTGCTCAATTTCTTCCATAAAAATAATTGACCTGAAATAAATATATTAACCATCAAAATGATCTAAAATTTAATATAAAAAATAATATCTTATTAAAAAAAATTATAAAATTATATAAAACTATGTATATTTATTTAATTAATTTTTTAATTACTAATATAAATTTGACAAATGTATTAAAAGAGAAGTGAGTTGCTTTATGTTATACCATAAATATTAAATTAAAATTATAAAAAATTACTTATATAAATAAATTTAAAAATGACCAAAAAGTAAATTTAAATTTTTAATAAGTTTTAAATCTATCTTAATTGTGTATTTATCAAATATTAAGATTGATTAAATTTAAATAACATGGATTTAAATGATTAAAAAGTTAACAAACTTAGTTAATTCAATTCCTCTTTTATTTCTTATATCATTAAGATAATTTTTATATTTAATTTTTCTATAATTATATCTATTCATTATAAATAATATATTAATTGTTTTGTATTTTAATGTAATTTTCTTAAATATTTTTTCAACGATTAAATATTTTAAAATTTTGAATTTTATGTTATATAATATTTATTAAAACTGTAATTTTGAATGAATAAAATTATTGTTTTTAATGTAAAATTAGATTTATCACTTTTCATTAGTTTTATATATTGTTGGATTGGTAATTGCACTCATGGAAGGTTAATTAGTATAATGATAATTTTTATTCATGTAAAGCTAGTCAAAGATCATAAAACATCAATCTCATAAATTGAACAATTAAAATAAGATATACATGGAAATATTTACTAGATAAAACCACAAAACCTTTTTATATAAAATATCTTGTAGGAACCAATCTACTATTCTACCAATTTGTAGGCACGAACCTATAGGAGACACCAATCCCTTATAATAGTTTGTAGGCACTAACATATAGGAAACACCAATTCCCTCTATTGGTTTGTAGGAACCAACATACAAGAGACAATAATCCCTGTTGCTACAAATATTTGTAGGTAGAAACCTACTTCACTTACTATGTTTATTTTTTCACAATGTCTGTTAGTTTGGTCTACTTTCACCAAGTATACATGTTTCTTATTAATTTAGTAGGTCTTTCAACTACTTCTTCCTTCACCTGGTCTACTTCCTACTTCTTCCTTGACCAGGTCTACTTCTCCCAAAACTTGCTTATTTTGGCTTCTTCTGCAGAATGAAATTGCACAACATGCCACGTATCCAATTTTTCAAATCTAGTTTTGAAATTTCTACCATTGTTACCTAGATATTGTTTCTTTGTCTCATTCAATTTTCACATTCTGAAACATTTCACCAATAATTCTATAGAAAAAATGCCAAGATGGCCTATTTGACGCATGTCTCAGCAATATTCAAGAAGTACAACTTCCTCACACAATATCTCAAAAATTGTAGTGAGCTAAGGTCTTAAATTTATACTACAAGCACCTAGAGATCTCTCTTTTGTCTCCTTGAAATCTTTTATTTTTAAACATCGAAGAAAGAAAGTTATAATGAAAATACGAAGTTGGCCTATTTGAAGCAAATTTCAGCAACATTTAGGAAGCCTAAACTCCTTAGACAATATCACCAAAATTATATCAAAACAATGTATGAAATTAGAAACACATGTATATGAAGATAAATTGTTATCTTCCAAGTTTTGTGTTCCAAAACATCCCATATGAAACATTATAGAAAAAAATTCCAAGCTAACCTATCCGATGAGCATTTAGGAAGCATGAATGCCTTACACCATTGTTAAAATTTGGGTACCAGAGGACAAGTGGTTCCCTAAGGCTTTGATCTTTGGCCTAGGGAAAAGTGTCCAAATTTATTTTTTACTTTTCTCCTAGAATGACTTTATAAGTGGTAAGGTCAATTTAATTTAAAAGTGACATTATAAGTGGTAAAGTTACATTCTAATTTAAAAGTGACTTTATAAGTGATAAAGTTACATTCTACTTTAAAGGTGACTTGATTAAAGTGAATGAAGAATTAGAAAGTGAAAAAGTGACTATGGAAATAAAAGGCTAAGTGGGTCTTTATTTAAGGGGTGAGATAAAAAATAGAAAGTGAGAATTAAATGCATATTTATTCTCATCCCTAGACCTAAATGAATCTGAGCCATTAGATCTTAGGGTAACCCAAAAGGTCATTTAGAGAATAAAAGGAGAAGAGAAAAGGAAAAGATCAATTCATTCTTTCATGAGCATTTGAGAGAAAGAGAAAAGAGAGCAAGGAGAAAATTTTTGAGTAGTGAGGAAGTGAAGGAGGGTAGCGAGAAGACATTTCAGCAAATCTGGACAGTAGCATTTATTGGCACACATCCCAAGGAAAAACCATACAGCAGGAGAAAGGCACAGAAATCGAGGAAGTGGGACAACAAGTTCTGGGCACTTTTTTCAAGGCTAGTCATACATCATTTAATGTTGTTTTATTGCTGTAAAAATTTATGTTTTCGTTGTTTGTTGATTGGTACAATTTTTGAGGTGGAGTTCAAGCATGAAAATTGAGATAAGTTGTCATTTGTGGTTACTGGAATTTTTACTATGTATTTCAGTTTCTTTGTAAAATCATTTTCAGAAATAAAGAATAGCTCCCAAACTAGTTTTCCCCAAGAGTTGTAAGGGGTTTTTCCAAGGCCACATTGACCAAAAATCACTATGTTATTTTCTGTGTGCGGTTGTCATAATTTTGCTATGCTTTATTTCTGCAATTTCAGCAGTTGTGAATCTCTAAATTTGTGTTTTCAGAAAATTATTATAATTTCCAGATTTTAGTATTTTTATTATGCTTGAATTTAACACTAAATGCCTGGAGTGATCAAGAAAACTGATAACTGGAGTGGGCGTTGAAATTTCTTCATGGTACTAGAGCTTGGTTGGCTGAAAAGTGCAGTTTGGGACAGCAAAGTGAAAATTACAACAATTTGATTTTTACACAGAAAACAGAAACCTTTAGCACAGACTTGAAAATTTCAATTTGGTAGGACAGTGAAACATGTCTTTGGGTTTGAGAGTTGAAGACATGTTGGATGGGCAGAACAACTACAGTGCATGGAAGGAGAGAATCTAGAGCATCTTTGAGGAAGTAGAAGTCCGGGCATTATGGTAAATACCACACAGAACCCAATAGTAGTTCCTGACGACCTTATACAGTTGGTAGAGTTTAACAAAAAGAATGTTAAGGAAAAAAGATTGATTCTAAAAGGAATCAAAGACCATGTCATTCCTCATGTGAGAGGAAAGACTTATGCACATGAGATGTGGATAGCCTTGACCAGTCTTTACCAAAGCTCAAATGAAAACAAAAAAATGGTCCTAAAGAAGAAACTGAAGGCCATTAAAATGGCTAAGATTGACAGTGCTATAGCATACCTCACAAAGATCACTTCAGTGAAAGATGAGATGGTAGCCATAGATGAGATCATTGCACCCACTGAGTTGGTGAGAATTGCTTTGAATGGTCTTCCCAAGACTTGGGAGAATTTTATGGATGGCATTGTTGCACGGAAAAACCTTCCCGATTGGGAGAGCTTGTGGGATGATTGCATTCAGAATGAGATCAGAAAGAACCATCTTGGGGTAGCCAAATAGGTGGAGGAGGATGACAATGTGGCATTGTTAGAAAGAGGCAAGAAGGGCAGAGCAAAGAAGCAAGATTCCAACAGTGGAGGCAAAAGCAAAGGTAAAGGAAAGTGGCAGAACAAGGAGAAGGACTATTCCAAAGTCAAATGTTGGAATTGTCAAAAGTTGGGACACTATGTTGTTGTGTGTCTAGAGAAGAAGAACAAGAAAGGGAAAGACAAACCCATGGTAGCTTCTGTAGAGATAGAGAGCTTCTTAGAGAGATTGATCGGGAGTTTGGGTTCATAGCTTTTGAGGCCACTAGTGCAGGATCACATGCCATATAGGTTCAGAGGAAGTGTGCATTCCCCACTACTAACAGAGCATCTTCTAGCATTTGGTATGTTGACAATGGTGCTTCCCGCCACATGATAGAAGTCAAAGAGTACTTCTCAGAGCTTTCAGAGGGTGATACTGATATGGAGGTAGTACTTGGTGATGACATCATTGCTAGAGCAGTCGATGTGGGGACATTGACATTTGATAGAGGACCCAAACCTCCCTTCAAAGTGTCAGATGTTCTATACATGCCTGGAATGAAGAAGAACATGATATCCATCTCAACACTTGAGGATAGATGGTATGATGTGTTGTTCAGGAGAGGGCAAGTGCTTATATATACCAGGGGAACTCCAGCTTCTTTAGATAGAGAGATTCATGTGCGCCATGTCAAAGTGTACAAGTTCTCATTCCAACCCTAATGGCATTAAGTAGCAGCACCGAAGATAGGACCGAGAACAGATCTAGCAGTTTAGAGTTGTGTGAGATTTGGCACTGCAAGATGGGGTACACATATCATGGGCCCTTGAGTACATTGCGGGAGATCACCACTAGTGTGCCAAATTTCAGTTCTAATCACCTTGATGTATGCAGAGGATGTGCTATGGGGAAGTTTTCTAGATCCCCTTTTCCCAGTAATGACAGCAAAGCGACCGATATCCTTGACTTGATACATACTGATGTGAATGGTTGGATGTCTCATGTATCATTGAGTGGCTAAGAGTACTATGTTTTATTCATTGATGACCATTCCAGGAAGACTTAGATTTATTTCTTAAAGACCAAGAGTGAGGTCTTCAAGTGGTTTCAAGAGTTCAAAGCTCTTGTGGAGACCCAAACAAGTAGGAAGATCAAGGTCCTCAGGTTGGACAATGGAGGGGAGTATAACCTTGGTGACTTTGTTGATTTTTGTGCTGAGGCTGGCATTAGGAGGAAGTTCACAGTTCCTTACTACCCCCAGCAGAATGGGGTTGCAGAGAGGAAGAATAGATCCATTGCATGGGTTGCCAAAGCCATGCTTCATGATTAGGGGTCACCTTTATTTTTGTGGGCAGAGGCCTGCAACACTATTGTGTACTTGCAAAACAGGGGTCCACATCGTGCCTTGGGGAATGTGACTCTGGAGGAGGATTTTTCTGGGAAGAAGCCTGATGTTGGGAACTTTTGTATCTTTGGGTGCCTTACATATTCCTATGTCCCCAAGGAGAACAGGACCAAGCTAGAGCCCCCTGCAAACAAAGGCATCCTTGTGGGTTATAACGAGACCTCGAAAGCTTATCGAATTTATATTCCTGCACAGAGGAAAGTGGTTGTTAGCTGGGATGGGAAGGTAGAGGAGGAGAGAGCTTTCAGGAGGTCATGAGAGTTAGAGTATCTAGAGTCACCAGACCCTCAAGAGCAGCTGAGTCAGTCACAGGGATCCAGTGGTCAGGGATCAGGAGGTACGTAGATTATAGTGTCAGCTCCATCAGTGAGCAGTGGCTCTCAACGTCAAGTGGGTGGCTTTCGGGAAGCATGCAGGGCGGTCCACATAACAGTTCACAGGGTAGTCCACTAATGGACAGTTCGCATGATACTTCAGCATCTACAGGCATAGGTTTAGGCATGAGGTCAGTTGATAGGCCTTCACGAGTTCAAGCTTCTGATGATGATGAGGATTCTTTCACTCTGGTAGGAGAAGTATGCTTAGGGAATAGGAACCTCAAGAGGCTTCAAGATACCTTGCGCAAGGCCACATCAGTTGTAGGGCCAAAGAGACAGGTTAGAGAGAGTAAACCACTTGAGTAGTTCTGTAGTTACGTTGCATTCATAACAAGCATTGTTGACTCTGAGCCTTCTAGTTATGAGGAGGCAGCTAGCTAGCAAGTCTAGAGAGAGGCTGTGATGGGGAAGTATTCTTCTATTATGAAGAACGATGTTTGGGAGATAGTGTCAAGGCCTGAAGGTAAATCAATTGTTACTTCTAGATGGCTCTACAAGATAAAGCATGCTACAGATGGCGGCATCGAGAAGTTCAAGGCTCAATTTGTGTCGAGAGGGTTCTCACAAGTAGAGGGAGTTGACTAAGAGGAGACCTTCCCCCTCGTAGCTCAGAATACATCTATTCTCTCCATTATATTGATTGCAGCAGAAATGGGTTGGAAGATCCACTAGATGGACGTGAAGACCACATTTCTCAATGGCTTCATTCAGGAGGAGGTTTATATTGAGCAGCCGCAGGGCTTTGAGGTGCATGGGAAGGGGTCCCATGTATGCATATTGAAAAAGGCACTCTATGGCATGAAGCAAGCTCCTAGAGCTTGGTACTCGAGGATTGATACATACTTGTAGTAGTTGGGTTTCACAAAGAGTGAGGCTGAGCTGAACCTAAACTTCATTGTGGTGGGTGAGGAACCTCTCATTCTGGTGTTGTATGTTGATGAATTGGTCATCTCTGGTGCAGAGAGACTCATTGAGGGCTGCAAGATAGATCTTGCTTCATAATTTGAGATGAAGGATATCGGCTTGATGCATTATTTTCTGGGATTGGAGGTGTGGCAGGAGGAGGGGCATTTCCTCTTGGGACAAGGGAAGTACATTGCGGATATTCTTACCATATTTCACATGGAGGACTGCAAACCCATGTCTACACCTATGATCACTAACTAGAAGAAGCTTCATGCTTCTGATTCCAAGTTGGTGGATCCTACTATATACAGACAATTGATTGGTTGTTTGATGTATTTGGTCAAAACTTGACCATATATATTTTTTGCAGTTAACACTATAGTCAGTTCATGTGTGGGCCCAGGAGAGCACACTAGGTAGTTGCAAAGCACATTCTTCATTACCTGCAGGGGACTGTGGGTTTTGGTCTGGATTATAGACAGGGTGATGGAGTGATATTGGCAGGGTACATAGATTCAGATTGGGCGGGTTGTGCTTCAGATAGGAAGAGTACTTCTAGATGTTAATTTGGGTTGGGTTCGGCAGTTGTGTCGTGGCTCAGCCAGAAACAATAGTAAGTTGCATTGAGCTCAGCCGAGGTAGAGTATATGGCTGCTAGTTTGGCTAGTTGTGAGGCCATATGGTTTCACAAGATGTTGTTTGGTCTATTTGGTCAAGCATTGAGACCTTCAATAATTTACTGTGATAATCAAAGTTGCATTAAACTCATGGAGAATCCAGTTTTTCATGACAGGTCAAAACATATTGAGATCAAGTATCACTTCATTACAGACTATGTCCAAAAGATAGCTTTCAAGCTTGAGTACATTTCTACAAATGAGCAGGTAGTTGACATTTTCACCAAAGCCCTACCACGGGGCAAGCATGTATACTTCAGAGACAAGATGGGAGTGGTAAGGAACACCTTCCTTAGTAAGAGAGAGTGTTAAAATTTGGGTACCAAAGGGCAAGTGGTTCCCTAAGGCTTTTACCTTTGGCCTAGGGAAAAGTGTCCAAATTTATTTTTTACTTTTCTCCTAAAGTGACTTTATAAGTGGTAAAGCCAATTTAATTTAAAAGTGACTTTATAAGTAGTAAAGTTACATTCTAATTTAATAATGACTTTATAAGTGATAAAGTTACATTCTAATTTAAAAGTGACTTTATAAGTGGTAAAGTTGCATTCTACTTTAAAGGTGACTTTATTAAAGTGAATGAAGAATTAGAAAGTGAAAAAGTGACTATGGAAATAAGAGGCTAAGTGGGTCTTTATTTAAGTAGGTGAGTTAAAAAATAGAAAGTGACAATTAAATGCACATTTATTATTATCCCTAGATCTAAATGAATCTGAGCCATTAGATCTTAGGGTAACCTAAAAGGTCATTTAGAGAATAAAAAGTGAAGAGAAGAGGAAAAGATCAATTCATTCTTTCATGATCATTTGAGAGGAAAAGAAGAGAGCGCAAGGAGAAAATTTCTGAGCAATGAGGAAGTGAAGGAGAGTAGAAAAAACACATTCCAGCAAATCTAGGCACATAAATCAAGAAAGAGGGACAACAAGTTTTGGGCACATTTTTCGAAGCTAGTCATACAACATTTAATGTTGTTTTATTGTTGTAAAAATTTCTGTTTTGGCCGTTTACTGATTGGCACAATTTTCGAGGTGGAGTTCAAGCATGAAAATCAAGATAAGCTATAATTTGTGGTCGTTGGAATTTTTACCGTGTATTTTAGTTTATCTGTAAAATCATTTTCAGAAATAAAGAAGAGCTCTCAAACTAGTTTTCCCCAAGAGTTGTAGGGTGTTTTTCCAGGGTCACATGGACCAAAAATCACTGTGTTATTTTCTGTGTGTGGTTGTCATAATTGTTGGACACCTAATCCTCAATGGGTTAGTGTGGAAGCGGAATAGACTATTATGAAACCAGCTGAAGAAAAGATAGAAAAGATAGATCAACGCCTTAGAATTCACTCTCTTCGAGGGGGAAACCTCTTTTACATTACATAAATGAACAATTCTTGGATGATTCAAATGACAAAACCTCCTTTCTATATAGGAGTCTAAGGAGCCACAATATAACCCAGCCAACCTAACAATATAATATAAAGCCACAAAAATAACAATAGAGGGATTCTATGGGGCACAGTAATAACAATATGGGGATAATAGGGGCACAACAATATTAATAAGGGGTACAACTACAATAGTAATGGGGTAATCACTAGTATTATAGGGACCCAACATGCCCCTCTCCTTCAAAAAAGTGTTTTCCTCGATGCTTAAGAAGTTCTGGATGCTTCTGTATAAAATTCTCATCCTCCGATGTCGAATCTTCAGCGGATAAGTTCTTCCACTTAATAATATACTCCGAAATTGATCGATTTCGTAGCTGTCGAGGTCTTGTTTCTGTTATTGCTTCCAGTTCCAATATAATTTTTCCTTCCTCATCAAGTTTTGGCAATACTGTTTGAACTAGGAGCTTGTTGCCTATAACCTTCTTTAAACACGAAACATGGAAAACTAGGTGCAATCGAGAAGCTGCAGGAAGCTCCAATTTGTATGCCATAGTACCAATCTTTTGCAACACCTTGTATGGACCATAATACTTTGGTGATAATTTAGTATCCTT
>APFE031379506.1:45987-56288 GCA_000404065.3 Pinus taeda | reverse complement strand
CCCCGGAAGTGATGATTGATGCTATGTGATTCGTTCTCCACATTTCACTAGTTTCAATCCCACTTCTTCACCCCTGTGAGCATCACCCGATGCAATGAGTGCTAACTGAACTATTCAAAAATCATGAGAAATTAGTCAGTTACGACTACCTCTCATGGAAATGGTCATACATGAATGACTTACTTAACGCAGTTGAATCCCAAAATGATATCTAATATAATGCACACCCCCATACTTAAATTCAAAAAGAGTCAAGGGATCTCTACTTGAATGGTTCATGAGGCACAATACTTGCTAAGGTTTTGCAAATGGGGTAGCAAGCTAAGTGGGCTTGATTGTGGGGAAAAACTCCATAGTTAAGCGCGATTGAGCCAGAGGAGATCTGGGATGGGTGGTTACCGGGTGCAAGCCCCGGAAGTGATGATTGATGCTATGTGATTCGTTCTCCACATTTCACTAGTTTCAATCCCACTTCCTCACCCCTGTGAGCATCACCCGATGCAATGAGTGCTAAGTGAACTATTCAAAAATCATGAGAAATTAGTCAGTTACGACTACCTCTCATGGAAATGGTCATACGTGAATGACTTACTTAACGCAGTTGAATCCCAAAATGATATCTATTATATAAATTGACAATTATGAGAGATAGAGATGTATAGGAATAATCATTAAAATATATCTTGAGCAGTGATGATTCACTTACAAAAGTTCATATGTAGAATATGGAGGATTGTGCTACTTGACAGTGACCAAAATTATGATATTTGAATCATTATTAAGGTCTCATCACTTTGTAAGTTTGTCCTTCAATCTCAGGCAACAGCTCAAATAAACAAAAAAAAAAAGAAGGGGATTATTACATCTGTACATACTACTGGGACAAATGATGATGATATATATGTTTCTATCCATTGACATAATGAACCCAATATCAGATGAGCCATCTTACGGAGATTTCCTATCTTATAGCAGCTATGGGCATCAAGAAATGAAAGCATCTGGAAACATCTGATTCAAGAACCAATCCGCCTTCTATTGAAAAGTTTCAATCATGTAACTCTCGAGTCTCAAGTAAGAATGGTATTCCTGAAAGTATATAGACCTACAACTATCAAGGATAGAACCCTGTAAATATTTTTAGCCATATGCAGCATCAATCCTTCTATGTATGACACTGCCGCTTCTATGACATCTCAGCAAATGCAACTCAACATCATTTTTGTTCCCTTTTCAGACTTCAGTGCAACATCATGCATGATATCATTACAAGACTACAAGTCCAGTAGACGTGATGATATGTTGATGACATTATTACAGTCTTGTTCACAATCGAAGTTGTGAACAAGACAGATGTTTTAAAAAGATCATCTATTATTTGGGTATAATGTTACAGACGCTTAGCATATAATAAACAACAAATCCTACCTCCCATGTCTACTGTAATACGCTTGTACAGAATAAATGACAAACGTGCAATGTGCATTTGCCATTGGCGTTAAGTTTTAACGGATACATAATACATACAGGTTCAGAACTTCAGCGGCAGCAGTGAACCTCAACCCAGTGGCGGCAGTGAACCTCAGCAAACTCATGGCGACAACAACTCAGCAAACTCACGGCTTAGCACTCAGCGAAGTTGTCGTGTAGGGTAAAATGAAAGTGTAGGGTTAAAAACTTAAAACTAAAAGTTAAAAACGAAAACCTAAAAACCTAAATTCGTAAAAGTTTAAATCCGTTCCCGGCGAGCAAGGAAACACCATCCCTGAAACGTATCACGATTTCCGTGAAACGTATCACGATTGCCCTAAAACGTATTTTTTTAAAACGGGAGGTTTTTTTTTCGGAAAACGCCTGGAAAATGGCTAGGAAAAAAACGGCCCGTTTCCAAATCATAAAACGGCACCCGAAACGTTTTTTGGCCGTTTTTTGGATGTTTCCGTACTGAATACGTATCAAAAACGTGAAACGGCGTTTCCTGTGTTCAGGCAGCCGTTTCTGGTAACTTAGGGATTAGTGCTAATCACGTATCAGAAACTGCCTCTGTTTCTGGATCTAGGCTTTCGATTGCCAATTTGCGTCCATGCGCAGTCTCCATGGGCCAACGGTCAGGGCGCTTTGACCGAGGGTCCTCGTTGTTCTGTGCTAGTCACAAATTGCTATTGTCCAGAGGTCATTTCTGATAAGCTTGTTATTCATAAGATTTTGAAGCCTGACATAATTTGAAACAGTCATGGAAATGTTTAAGGATACAATTTGGATCAGTAGTACTCAATGCTCTACCTGAGGATTGGGGCAACTTCACATCAAGCATATATGTTGAGAAGGAAGCCACCCCACTAAGTGAAATGTGATCTCTATGCAAGATAGAGGAAACAAGACTCAAAGAAAAGGAAGATGTGGGACCAAAGGAGCGAGCTTTTGCTACCATGGCCAAGAGAAAAGGAAAATTTGGCAAATTTGGTCCATGAAGAACAAACAACAAAGCTATGTCCAAAATCCAATGCTATGGATGCGAAGAATATGGTGGACACTACAAGAGTAATTGTCCTAAACTGAAGAAAGACAATAACAACAAAAGAAAAAGGGAAGAAGCTAATGTGACTCAAGAAGTGAAAGAAGAAGACAAGAATCAAAAGAAGTAGATCCTTCAGATCTCTACTATGATTAAGTCTACTTCTTTACTTAAAGTCTTCTTTCAAAGTTTTGAGTAGGAATAGAATAAAATTGCATGGCTAGAAACACCTTCTAGAATCTAGAAGCATGATGTACATAGAGTTCTAAATACTCATGTAGAAAGAGCACTTACAAACGAGATCAAAATGCATGGTTAGAAATATCTTCTAGAATATAGGAGCATGGTAGATATAGCTCAAGATATTCATGTAGAAGGAGAATACCTAGAATAGGATTTCATTCACAATGAAAGAAAATTGATCATGATTAACAATCTTAGGAGACCTTTATCATCAAAAGGAAAGAAACATTTGCAAGGTAAGGGTCTTCAAGATCGTATGATGGAATCTTCAAAAGAAGATTCATAAACAAAAGCAGATGCCTCATTGGGAATACCATTAATGGGATTCAAGAAAAGGATGATATGCAGGCAAGCAAAGATGAAGCAAGAAAGGCCACACCAAGGACAACCAAATGAAGTTAAGATGATCAAAGGAGAATCAAGATGAGGTATGTATGCATCAAAGTTTAGTCATGTTATTATTTGTATGTCATTGAGTCATGAGAATAGTTATATAACATGATCAAGTAGGAAATAATCTCTTTCACCAATGACATGCTTGAAGGCATGTACTACAATGCAATGAAGGTCAACAAAATAAATACTCACATAAGGTGTATAAGATTGTTGACTAAGAAGCAAGTGAAGAAGGAATCTTGAGTAGTCCTAAGCAATGAAGAAGTGCTCTTACAAGGAGCATAAGGTGGTGGACCAATCTATCCAAGAAGAAGCAAGTGAAGAAAGAGATCAAGCATGTGAAGAACACCATGCTAGCAAAGAATCACTATTTGACAAGATACATTGAAGATATCTCTCGAAAGAAGGCATGACAACTCTGACAAAGGAAGAAAAATATCAAAGGACTCTTGACACTTGTGAAGGCCTTGGAGATATGAAAGATGTAGATCACTGATTCTACTCTAGGAAGATGTCATGATGAAGAAGCTACCCAGCATAAGCACCATTTAATGTTGAAGCAATATCAGGATGAAGTCATGAAGGGCTATTAGATCAAAGCATGGGAACAAGCAAGTACAAAGAAGCATCCATGTGAAGAGTAGTCCGAAGCATAGACAAGATGACAAGGAATAACTAGATGACAAGAGAACTTGATATATGATAAGAAGGCCACTTTCCACGAAGGAAGCAATGACATGACTAACTAGGAAGGAAAGTGATCGATGGATGGTGCCCTACCAAGAAGAAGTTCGAACAAAGACTTCATGACATCAAAGGAAGGAAGGAGATCAAGTAGCTAGAGGAACCACAAAGAAGAAGTTGCTGATGAATGGACAAGTCTCTAGCTAAGAGGGAGTTATAACAAGTTCCCAATTACAAAGGAACTTGGACAAGTACCTTGTCAGAGGATACTTGGGCATATCTTCCTCAATTGGGAGGAAGTGATAGACACAACATTCTTGTCTTCACTTGGGAAGAAAGAATGGGAGGGTTGGGTAATCATCTGGCATCTGATACTCTTTAAGGATGTGTAGGGCATCCAAGACAAGAGTAGGCAAGAGGACCGATATTCTTTGAGGGCTGAGAATCGAAGATAAGAATATTCCTAGAAGGTCATACTCAATGAACACTTGGGTGGGTATGTACCTTGAGAGACAATGACTAAGGTGTCTATAAGTCATTGGTCTCGCCAACATTGTGCTCTGATCTATTGAGAGATAGAGCTGTTAGTCAAGGCCTTGCTGTGGAAACAATGTTGGTATGCTATAATAGATGGATTGTAAATTTGGTTTCTCTTATTTGAATTCTTCAAGATTGAAACATAGCCAAACACCTTGTAATGTTGTATGAATACCTCCCTAGATAAGAGGGAGTGTTGAAGGAAATGTAACTAGGTTCGGTCTTCATAAATGTACTTTTGATATTTGTATTTATTCAGGAAAAGAAATAGTATTTTTATAATATATGTCAATGAGTTTCTTGCTCATTGAAATAGGTCTAGCACATGTTAAAGTGCTATATGTTAGTCAAATGGTCAAAAGAAAATGGTTAAGAACTTAAGGGCATGCTACACCATGTATATGTTTGTATAAGAGTCAAAGAATAACCCTCCATGCAAAGTCAAGTCTCCTCCAAGCAAGCAACACCACCAAAGAAGCCATTCGAAGCAAAGATAACAAGTCGGCTTGCAAACAGTCTTGAAGTCGGCCTTCTAGTCAGCCTAAAAGGAGGGACAATCCTCTATATATAGAGGCTGTGCACTCCACTCTAACGTCAAGCAAGTACCTCTGAAATCTGTGAAGGGACAAGGAAAGGGAAGAAAAGAGCGAAAGAAGGGAGCCTCTAATGCAACGAAGAAAGGAGGAAGAAAAACCGAAGTGTTAAAGGGATGTTACAGTCACACGTGCGAAGAAAGGAAGCCCTACGTATGGTCAAATTAACGCCATTATAACAGTCATATAATCTTGTTGGGTGGGCTAGATCATTAGGCCTACAAGGCCTCTCAATCAAGCGTGGAAGAAGGCTATACAAGCGAAGGGAGAAGAAGTCTAACATAGTTCTTGTGAGGGTATTCCTTCACACGTGCGAAGAACTAGGGCTGCATTACTGCTGCTCTAAGTCTGCAATATTTGTGAAAGAAAAGAAGGCTCGGTTGGGAGGCACCAAGATCATCTCCTCAAGTGAGAAAGGCAACATCACGAGCGAAGGAAGAAAAGGTCGAAGGTCATTCTAGAGTATACAATCTAAAGTGTCTACAACTGCCAGAAGAAGTGCCGAAGGAAGAAATACAAAGTGCTTGAAGGAGGAAGACAAAGTGTTGCAAGAAGAAGTAATCTTGAAAGGAATTGATTTGTGCTTGGAGGATATTCTTGTCAAGGGTCTAGGGCTTGGCATTAATCAATAAGAAGCTTCAATAAGAGAAACTTACTAAAGGGTTTTCATCTCAAGAGAAGAGAGGTTTTGGAGCTGGCAAAGAGCCAACATCTTCTTATGTTTTTGGTAGTAGTTTGATGAAGTACACACACATGCATTAATAATAAGAAGAAGAAGATTAAGCTAACAATAAAAAGTAAAAAGACTCCACAAATTGTTTTCAAGTCAAGAAGAATGACAATACACCTAATTGCCCTTGATTCTTCAACAACTTCTTCCAATTGGTGATCATAGGAGTAGCTATTGCTCTGCAACCATCCATGTGGAATCTCCTCAAGATATCACATGCATATTTTTCCTGGCCCGCAAAGATATGCCCATCCTCCTGGAAAATCTCCAACTCCAGAAAGTAATGCATCAACCCTATATTAGTCATATCAAACTCTCAAGCAAGATCTCTCTTGCAGTGCTGGATGAGTCTGTCCTCCCCTGTAATAAAAAGTCATCCATATATAGAACCAGAATGAGTGGATCGTCAACTACCAAGATAAAGTATAGATTCAGATCTGCATCACTCTTTTGGAAACCTATCTGCTGCAAGTAGGCATCTATTTTCTCCTACCATGCCCTCGGTGGCTGCCTCAGTCCATACAAGGCTTTCTTCAACCTACATACATGAGACTCCCTCCCATGCAACTCAAAGCCCTCAGGCCGCTCAATGTATACCTCCTCCTGTATAACACCATTGAGAAAGGCAATTTTCACAACCATTTGGTGAATGCTCCATCCCATCTCAACAACTATAGATATCACTGTTCTAATGGAAGTATAACGAGCAACCGGTGGAAAGGTATCCTCATAGTCAACTCCTTCTACATGTGAGAACGCCCGCGCCACAAACTAAGCTTTGAAATTCTCCACGCTACCATCCGCAACATGTTTTCTCTTGTAGAGCCACCTGGGAGTCACCACTAACTTCCCATTAGGACGTGGCACTATCTCCTAGACATTGTTCTTCATGATAGAGGCATACTCCACCATGACATCCCTCCAAATCTATTGACTAGCGTCCTCCTCAAAACTCGTTGACTCTGTCTCCACAACATCTGCAACAAAGCCACCCAACCTATCTAGTGGGCTGTGCTCCCTCACTGACCACTTGGGTCTCCCCACTGTCTCCTGAGCGTCATTTCAGGACCTCCTAAAGCCATATTGGCTTCCTCTTCCCTGCAATAGTCTCCTGTGGTGGTATGGGAAAATCCTCAACTGGGTCATCTCCTCGTGGTGAGGAAGGCTCTGAAATAACCAATGGAGACCCTGAACTTTGAGATATTGTCCCTGATGAACCTGCACCAGGTGATCTTGTACTAGGCGGAGCTGTACTCTGTGAACTTGTCACCCCTGAAGAAGGTGAACCTCTTGATCCTGATTTACCACCTGATGGATCTGAAACTTGTGGTGTGGCCCCCTACTGAGGAGCTTGCTGCTCTACCTAATCAACTTCCCGAGACCTCCTTAAAGCCCTTTCCTCCTCAAATGTCACATCCCGCCTCAGGACAATCGTCCTTTGTGCAGGAAGATAGATACAGTTGGCTCTACTGGTCTCACTATACCCAATAGGATACCCCTTTCTGCAACGGGTACCAACTTCGTCCTCTTCTCCTTTGGGACCTGTGAATATGTAAGGCACCCGAATACCTTGATGTGCCCAACTTCCAGCTTCTTGCCGGTATAGACCTCCTCAAGGTTCTTGCTCCCCAAGACTCTATGTGGGCTCCTGTTCTACAAATAAACAACTGTGTTACACGCCTTGGCCCACAAGAAGGAAGGTAAACATGCAACATCGCTCTAGCTGCACCCACAATGGTCTTGTTCTTCCTCTCTGCCACCCCATTTTGTTGAGTGTTATAAGGCACAATGAGTTCCCTCTTGATGCCAACACTCCCACAAAAAGCCTCCATTCTCTGATCTCATGACCCTGATTTTCCTCCCTATCTGGTTCTCCACAAGAGCCTTAAACTCTTGGAATCTCTGGAGACCTCATCCTTGGTCTTCAGGAAGTAATCTAGGTCCCTCCTGGGGTGATCATCAATGAATGTCGCATAGTACTCATATCCACTCAATGGGACATGGGACATCTGACCACATACATTAGAATGAATCAAATCAAGGATACCTGCAGCTCTGCTGTCACTGTTCGGGAAAGGTGTCTTGGTGTACTTTAAAATTCTAGGGGTAGTTAATGCTTAAATTCAATTTCTTGTTGATATAGAGCTAGTTATCTGATATTTTGTAGAAAAGTAGGTGTTAATTGGGCCCAGTGAAAGTGAGTTAATGTTTTGTGTGAGAAATATGATTCAATTTGACATGAAAGAGTTTTACTGTAATCTATTATTCATTGTTTTAATTGTTCTTAGTTTTTCTATCCCTTTCTGGCCCCTAACGTAAGTTGTTTGTTTGTCTCAGCTTTATCTCTTGGTCTTTTCCATGTTTTGCTAGTAATGAAATATAGATACTGTTTCAAAACTTTTCACCTATTTAACATGAAAATTAGCCATCCTAAGCATCATTTCTTTATTTTGCTTTGGTAAGACCTATTTTGTGTTACTAGTAATCTGAGATTTTTTCTACCTGTACTGCAGATTGCACGGAATATCACAACAAATGAAATAGCAAATGCAACCCGTTACAGTTATCTCAAAGGGCCTGGTGGTCATTTTCGGAACCCTTATAATCATGGTTTTAGAAAGAATTGCACGGATTTCCTTATCCAAGGATATAATGATGATGTAGAGATTACATGGCAGCCTTTGCAACCGGATGGAATTGGAATGATTCAAATGAGTAGGCATGGGCCATCTTCAAATGCAGCTGGTTCTGCTAATAGTGTAGACGTGCAGGGTCAGTCTTCCGGTGAAGTAAACTCTGGAGACTGTAAAGTAAATATTCACTCCTCACATTGTAACCACAACCATGGACAGACTGAGGGAGTTCCTTCAGGCCTCGGGCTTGGATTGGGACGGAGTAATTTGGCGCATGGACATCGTAGTATTCAAGCTATATAAATCTATAATTACTCATCAAATGGTTAATTCTGGAAGAAATTGGTAGTCATTGTATTTCAGTTTGTGATGGGTTGAAATGTCCAGCCTCTTAAAAAAGATCATGATTTCTTCCCTTGTCACCCAAACATATCAAGTTTCGGTGTTAGTAAAGGTGAAGAGGCCATTTTCTGAAGTACCAAAGCTTTTCAGTTTCAAGGTGTACACTGATATGTTGATTTTTTTCCCAGATACAATTTGACTTGTTCCGAGTTTGTTGTTCTTATGGTTATCCCCATGATACTTGTATAATATATCTGCTGGGTCAAGGAAGTGTTCATTTTTATGGAGGAATCTTAACTGTTACGACAGCATGATGAGAGTATAAAAGCTTGTTAAATAACATCAAGTTACTGAATGTGGATACAGCTACAATGCTGTTATATTGATATTCACATATTCTGAAAGTTGTACTGCATGACCTTTTGCAGTGCTGTTTCAATCATAGGTCATTTGTTTAATCAGGAGCATAGGTTAACTAAAAACACATTTATCCTTCTGCTGCAAAGCATTTTCTGACCCTATTTTTCCATGGCAGCAATAAGCTTTCAGTTGACTGATTTGCTGATGTAAATGTGATACATCTTATAAGTCCTAAAGAGGGTTCCCGCTTTGTGTGAGCACAATTGCAAGCTGGGAAACATAACGAGGCAAAAAACTGTCTTTGGCATGCTAATGTTTGGAGTTATTTGTATAGCCATTTAATATTTTTCTCCATGTAAAATTTCATTATTTGTATTTTAGGGATGATTGACGTTCCTAACTGTGAATACAGATGCAATACTGATATATTTATATTGATATATTCAGAATGTTATATTGCATGACTATTTGCACTGCTGTTTCAACCATTGGTAATTTGTTTAGTCAGGAGAATAAATTAACTAGAACAGATTTGCTCTTCTGAAACGTATGTCCTGGCCCTGTTTTTCCATGGAAGCAATGGGCTTTCAGTTGATTTTATTGCCAATGTAAATGTCGTACAATTTTAAGGGGGTTCCTTCTTTGTCTGAGCAGTCACAAGTTGGAAAATTGAACGAGTCTCGAAGCTATCAGTCTTCACCATTCTTATCTTTGGCCCTATTTTATTTGGTCATTTCCATAATAAAAACTAGATTTGCATTCAACCATTTGATATTTTTCTCTATTTTTTGTATCCAGGGTTTATCCTAATTAAAGGATCTATAGATTCAGATATTTGAGGGCTTGCTAGATTTTTATGTTATACATAAAATTTGATCACATATCCATTTTTCATAAAGTTTGGTTTCTCACTAGTCTGATTTCAAATATTAACAAGCAATCTTATGGTGTGTTTGGTTTCTTTCTGCTTGAGGATGTACCAATGTTTTTAAAACCGGAACCGGTGACCGGACCGGTCCACCTAATGAACCGGTTTACCGACTGGAACCGGTCTAACCGGGACTGGTTTGGTCTAAACGAACCGGTTTTAGAAAAATACATTAAATAATTATTTTTCAATGAAAAAACTATTTTTAAGATTTAAAACCATGATTCCAAGCCAATAGAGACAAAACATGCAAAGATTGCTCATTTATATACCATGTAAAGGTGAATATATCAAAATGGCACCGAGTGCAATACATATCATCGACAAAATACATAAGCAA
>APFE031379506.1:27670-45272 GCA_000404065.3 Pinus taeda | reverse complement strand
ATGGCCTCCTATCCCAGCCAAGTGTTGCTTGAACCTGTTAATACCCCCTCCTTGAATGGATTTTTGACAATATTTGCATATCATTTTGCCATCAATCATATCACAATGAGCCCATGCAGTATCTCTGGCTTTTGGAGGCATGATGACTCCCTCGATGGTAGATCATAGAAGTGAGAAGTTTATAACACATAAAAAAAATTAATTCATGGACAACAGTCAAATAAGGAATTTTCAAGTGCAAATCCTTACCTGGAAATGCAAACTAGCTTCCTTAGCCTCCTTTTGAAGCTGACAACTCCACTGACAGCGACACACTATCTCCAAAATAGCTCCAACTCCAACTCCAAGATGATTACTTCAGCGAAAACTCAACGCTCTCCAAGCTCACAAACAAACTCACAAACACTCACAAACACTCCAAATCAGTTGTATGAGACAAATGAGAGTGAGAGGGGCCTCTTATAGCTTGGAGAGGGTGTTTTTGGAGGGAAAACACCCTTAGTTCCCCCCCCCAAAACCCCTAAACCACAGTCAGAAATCCGCTTTTTGCAAGTTATGGTGGGCATGCCTAAAACCGGCCGGTTTAGGACGGAACCGGCCGGTTTGATACAAACCGGCCGGTTCCGTCCTAAACCGGCCGATTTTCACCGGTTAGGGCCAAAAATTGGGGAAATTGCCTTTCCAACCGGGTTTTTTGGGTGGTTTTGACCGACGGCCTTGCTAACCGGCTGATTAGACCGGTAACCGGTTTTTAAAAACAGTTTTAAAAACAGTGGGATGTACACGTATGTTTTAGTAAGACTTTATTGGTTTCCTTAAAAAGGTGATAGATGTAACATATTGTATCTTGTATATTGTATCCTGATTATGGTATCTTTTTGGTGGAAGATATTGTTAATGGTTTTAGAAACTACTAACATTGATTAAAAATAGTTTTCATGTGATGGGTAGCAGACTAACATGGGGAGTATGTTAGATGGTACCACCTAGAGGGTTACAATTCCAAGTAATTCTGTGCTTCTCATAATAGTTTTCAGAAACTGAACTTGATTGTATCTGTATTTAATTTATTTAAGGTTATACAATTATGTCTGCAACAGAGCTCCATCTCCCTCTCCCCTCACATGTTTGACCACATGCACACACAGTTTGTATCTTGTTATTGACTATTCACTAAAGAATAGTGATGTTTTTTTGGTTGCTGTAACAAGGATAAGGATTGGTGCTTGACATGCATCTCTATTTTCTGTGCTGAAATTTATGGTGTCAGACAGGTACGATTACACAAAGGAGGGCTTAACACATACACTTTCGTATTCATTTCAGGGTGAAAATATAACACGCACACATGCTTGAAATAGCAAAAACTGTTGAGACATTTCCTCTAACCGTTGAACATTCATTCCTCTAATATCAAGCAAACATTGTAGGGTTCGAGAGTATCTTAGGATAGAATTGGGACACAATCTTGGGAAGAAAGTGGTGGGATGAGCATGTTCAAATCAAGAGGCCAAGGATCTTAGTCAAAAGGGGGTTGGAAATTGTTATATATATATATATAATATATATATATATATATATATATGTCTTTATAATGATTAATTAGTGATTACTATAAAAGAAGGCATGTTTTTAAGGACATGATTGTTCATGAAGGGGCACCTGCCAAAGTATATAAGTGTACCCTGATTTGTAACATCATTGTTTTATATCTCTTCTGTATTCACACATATACACATATATAATTCTATGATGAATACTTTTATATTTAAAATATTTGGAATCTCTCCGTTGCATATACGAACTTTGTTCGTTACATTGGTACCAGAGTTGTTTTCACTACTCAACTGCTGCACCGAGTCAATTTGATCCGGCCTTTGACCATCAATTTTTGTTAACCTTGTTGTCATCACGATGAAAGCATTTAACTACACAATTTTTGGAGTTTATGTATTTTTCTATCAAACTTTTGGCCATAAAAGAAAGGGAACACACACATACATATATAAGAAGAAAGGAAAAATATTATAGAAAAAAAGAGAAGAAAAATTATAAAAATAAATACATTAATTAAATTAAAAACATAAACATGTACAAATAGAAAAAACAAAAAAAAAAGTTAAAGACTGCTGGACACCCTGTCCTTCGACAAACCACAAATATGCTGTTAGTCGTGTCGTTGATAGACCACATGACCTTCTCCTCTTGTGTCATACTTCAAACGCTGCACAAACGTCTGATCAACTGCCACCACATTGAATAACAACGTCATCAACAACAAGCCACAATGACTTCGTTGTTGCTGCGACCATCGTCGGGCAATGATCACTCTTCAAGTCACAAGACAACTCATTTTTCCGACTCCACATTGCGTCCATTCCCCTGTCCACTCTCCCACAACGATCTAGATGAAGTTGTGTGGCACTTATGAAACCACCATTTTTTCCAACGTCAGCCACTGTCAGTTTCGACCAACCCCACTACTGTGCGAATGTTGTGCTCCTTGTTTATTGCTCTCCTTCTCATCTATGACCAACCCAAATAAAAAAATAAAATAAAAATAAACAAAATCATACGTAGACGACAACACAACCACTGTCCAGGCGTTTCCTTTGCAACCCCTGCTGTCGTCGTAATAAGCTTTACCTCTCTGCAACGAGTGACCATGGAACAACACCATTTTTCTCCACAAATTTGTCTGTACAAAATTGTGAAATTTTCTGTCAATAAAATCAATTGTATAGGCTCGGGAAATTTGTTTAGAGTTGTTTCTGCTCTGTGTTGATATGTCCAACGGGTGAACATATTGACAAAAGACGTCAACAAGATGACAAGTTGCATGATCATTGTGTTCATCAACGGGAGTTTCTCCATACAATTCATATGTTGCAAATATTGTTTAAAAATATTTAAAATTAAAAAGTCCAATTTGAATGATCATGCCTATTCACCACATCATATCAGTTGGTCAAAATTGATTAATATATCATTTGAGTTTTATGTGTGACATATTGCCAAAATAAAAAATTATTTGGAGTGGAATGATAAATATTGAAGGGCTAAGTTTTGAATTTCAAATAAAAAAGATTATAAACATGTAAGCCCCATTTAAAGAAAAATGTTAAAAAAGAAAAAGAAAAGATGCGAGAAAAAAAATATAAAGAAAAATAATTAAAAAAGAAATAAAATATCAATAGAAAAAAAAAAACATAAAAAAAACAATATTATTATAGATTAGAAGGGTTACCTTTAACCCTAAGCTTATCTAAAATAAAATAAAACAAAATGGATTTTAATTCGAAAATGAATGAAGAAACTATAGATTCCATATATAATTTTACGTTTTGCAAAACATATATTGAATATTCGTGGATTCTAAAAAATTGCAAATTATGTTATCCAACGTGTGGAAAATTATTTAATGTAGAAGAATGTCAAGGTAATGAGCTGAAACAAATGAAAGGACTAGAGGAATAAACTTGAAGAACTAAAACATAAATTAATTGAAAAATTAATAGAAAAGGACGAGGAAATTTTGCATCTAAGGGACCATAGCAAAAATTACTTGCGAAGATGAAGAAGTCCAAGGAAATAAAGAAAATAGTAGAATAAGAAAATGAATGCGTCGAGAATAAATTCAATGAGAATCTATCAGAAAAGGAAGAAGAAAAGTTGCTCTTCAAAGACTTTAATAAAAAATTATTAGAACAATTCAAAGTTTTTAAAGATGAGGAAATAAACACTAAGGATGAAATTAACAATTTAGAAAATGAAAAACTTTCACGTTTAAGGAATCATAGTCAAAACTTTCTTACACAAATTAATAAGCTTAAAAGTGAAAAGAAGTCACTACAAGACAAGTTAGAACAACTTATTAGAAAATAAGCATCGACGTCTTCCGAGGTAACAATCTAGCTTGAAGAAAAAGAAACGAATACCGATCCAATCACTATTACAACTCAATAAGAGGATAAACCAACTGAAATGAAGATGTACTCAAGCGTTGCAGTTCAAACACCAAAAATTTCAAGTGAAGATTCCGCAATTAATCAAACGACCTTTGCACATGAAAGAAATCAGATACCTCTAATAAACCAAGAAATCACCACACCTATATTAAGGTGAGATCAAATCACAAGAAAACCTTATCGACATCCAAATTAGAAGAGTAGATATCTCATTCAGATCGCGTATTTGTATCTATCACAATAGAAACAACCGACCTTATGTTTCAAAGAATATTGATGTCTGCACTATCCAATATTACGATAACAAATCATCACAATTTTCTAGTAACCACAAGATTCCATAGAAGATTGATTTACGATGGTCAAATACCTTTTCAATTCGACAATTTTATTTATCACTCAGAGGATCCTATCATCGTGTATCAACAAAGATGACAACTCCAAGAATTCGTAAAAGATGCGAACAAATTACACGGCAAGAAACAAATGGCACACCTTGTTAGGAATAAACTTTGAGGACAAAAATTTTCGAAGAGGAAGAATATATATATATAGATGATGATGATGATAATTAGTGATTAGTATAAAAGAAGGCATGTCTCTAAGGACATGACCATTCATGAAGGGGCACCTGGTTAGATATATAAGCAGAGCCTTATTTGTAACATCGTCGCCTCATACCTCGTTTATATTCAAATATATATATACACACACACACACACTTACTTTTATATTTTAGATATTCAAAATCTCTTCGCTGCGTATACGAAATTTGTTCATTACATAAATGTAATTAGTTTTAGTTTTCATAATTGTTATTGTACTAATTTTAATATGTATGTTATGTAATAAACAAAATGAAGAAAAAAGAAAAGTTATTATTTTAAAGTATGAGTTTCATGTTCTTTATTGATGGTCTTTTAGGTAAAAGCATGTTCTTCGTATTTCTAGGGTTGGTTAAGTCAAAGGATTTATTGTCGTGAGTCATTAGAGTTAACATCATGTTTATAAGACCCTTCCAGGCAAGATGAACCTTGTAAAAGAATTTATTTTTGAGTCTAGAAAGTCCTAGAAGCCTCACAACACAAGTCGGCCTTGACAGAGACAAGTCAACCCAGAAAAGGGTAATCAAACACAGAGAAGAGTATAAATAGAAGCACTTCAACCTCATTTGAGATACATCACTCACAAGTTCGATCTACAATAGAAGGACAAAGAAAGAAGATTGAAAGGAAATGAAAAAAGGAGGAAACAATAACAAAGGATAAAAGACAAGTTTTTGGGCATATTTCTTTGACACGTGCGAGTTTTCGAAGGAGTTGTAGGGGCCTAAATTTTTGTAGAGTTTGCAGGTCCAAAATTTTGTTGCAAGATGGGATGAAATTCTATTACAGGTTGTTGAAATTTAGACATTGTTGCAGTACATGAAGTGTTTGTCTCTGGCTAACTTGGTTTGACCTTGACCTAGCTGGAAGTTATATTTGGAGGGTTGACTTGGCGCTGGAAGGAGAACTTGGTCTAGGGTTTGAGTCTTTGTTGTCTCATTTGAAGCAGATGCTATAAGAAGAGAAGAGATTTTCTGGGTTTTCCCCTGACTTGGAGCATAGTATCGATGTCCATTGTTATTTCTGTTTTGATCTTGATATTTGTTTGATGAAAAGATCTAATAAATAAACATAAGAAGAAAAAATAATGTTCACAAGCCAATATTAAGGAATAAGGAAAATCTAAATTAATAATTTCCACATTACATTTTCCAACAATGAAAAGGGGAATGTAGGAAATTTGGGTAGCTCAAAAGGTATTTTCAAGAGAAGGAAACCCACCAAAAGAAGTTGGTTGGACAATTTACCCAAAGTTGGGGTTTTGGACCCAAAGCAAGGTGTTTGGGACCTAAATAATTTAATATTTTATTCTAATGAGTTGAGAGGTTAAAACCCTAAAGATCTAGATTTTTCCTAAATGACCTAAGTGAAAAATATAAATAAAGAGCTTAAGGAGAGGCTCCTCACACACAAGTGGAAGGACTCATTTGAATGCAAGGAGCGCCCTAGAAGGGGGCCATGTTCTTCCCATTGAGAAGCCACAGTCCTGAGAGGATAGCCGCAACCAAGATATGTCTTGTCAAAGAGGCCAATTAGAAATTTGTGAGGAAGGCCAAGCAGGTAGAAGCTGGGAATATTGTTATGGTCTAGATTTGGAGGGATTGAGCCCTTGTTAAGGGTTGATCTATCTATGAGCATTAGATTCGTTAAGTAGGAGAAGGTCGAAGCCTGGATGAGGGCAAGGAACACTTGGACAGAGCTTAAAGTGGAGTTCTAGAAAGAATGAGGGTTGTAAAAGAATGTAGTAGGGATTATAATGGTGGGCAACAATTATGGAAGAGAGGTTCTGTAGCAAGAAGGGCACTAGACCTAGGAATGAGGGCATATCCATCCTAAGGAGGTTGGCCAAGGTCTGCAATATACCACATGAGGGTTTATTCTATGTTTTATAGAGCAACCTAGGGTAGGGAGACTTGGCCGTGGGCACATATGTGCTTTCAAAGGGCTACAATAAGTCATATTATGGAAGTCGAGTTGCAACAAACCTAGTTATAGGCCTAGACATTAAATCAAGGTTTCTTAATTTTTTCTTAGGGTTCATACCAAAGAGGCAATGAGTTTTCTAAGCTAGGCGGAGAGGGCTGAAGTGTAGGGAGGGGTACCAAATTAAACCCAGAAGTCCGGTTCAACAATGTGTTGAGGGAAGAAGGAAGTCGTGGTCTAGAAGAAGGAGGTAGGCAGTTGAGTTGAACATCATCTTGAAGCCTTATCTCAATGCAAGGAATCAAAAGGACAATGATCTAAAGGAGTTAAGGGTGAAAGAATGGAATTGGGTTACACTTTTTGGTAAGAGAGGACATGTTTAGGTGGAAAAAAAGATGGATTAATAGAGCAATTTAAGCGCTTGGTTGAGCTCCTCGGGCACTAAAAAAATGGCTCGATTGAGGGTTAAAAACAAACCCTCGATCGAACTTTATGGCTCGATCCAACTCTAACGATTGATCGAGAAGTATGGCTTGATCAAGCCATTTTTTATTAAATATTCTGCCCACGCTCTGTGCACACCATTTGCACAGACTGCGAGACATTTGAGAGCTTGATCTCGAGTGTTTAGGTAGCTCGACCGAGAGAATTGGAGCTCAATCGAGCAATTGAAGCATGGAGCATTCAAACCAATCTCGCCAACGACTCAACCAATGTCCCAGAGGATCAAAGGAAGGTAGGTATTCTATCTTTTTTGTCTTTTTTTATTTATTTGTTTTTGCAAAATTAAACAAATTAATTTAATAAAAAATCATACAAAAAACATGAACAACACAAAAAAATATTTCAAAACAACTTAGAAAATCACCAAAACCAACCTAGAAAACTATAAAAAACCATAAAAAACACTTCAAAATAACTTGGAAAACCACAAATCCAACCTAGAAAATGCTTCAAAACCACAAAAAAAAACTATAATTTAGGTTTTAAAATTTTTACTTACTTGCAATATTTTGTTTATTAAATACATATTTTCTGATTTTGAATGGTAAAAACTCCCGTTTCTAATTGTTTAGGTCTTTAAGTTTTTCTTTCTAGATTTATGATTTTTTTTTAAAATTAAAAAAAAAAAAATGATATTTCAAATTTCTAGGAATTTGACCGAATATACCCCAAAAAACTCCCAAAGAATAAACAACTAAACTAAACCAATAAATAAAATTGGGATTGGATTGAAATGATGAATATGGTTGCTCATGTAACTTTATTATAAAATAAAAAGTTTATTTATTTTCTTATTTTGAATTTAAATTAATTATATGTAAAATATTTTTTAATAATAAATATGATACGATTTTAGTTAAAAAAAAATAATATTAATCTTTAAAATTATATATAAATTATAAAACAAAACATTTAACTAGTTATATATAATATTTAACTATAATATATAACATAAACATATATAACTATAAAACTAAATATCACATATCTATATATAAGTTTTATATATATGACATGACAAACATAACATGTACAACATAACTATAACTACAATTCATAACATAACTATATAATTACAAATATAATTATATATATTCACAAATTATAACTTAGTTTTAACAGCTCTCTCTCTCTCACACACACACACACACATATATATATATATAATTCTATAACTATTTAGTTCATAACATAAAGTTATTTAATATAGCATAGAACACTATAATTATTTAACATACATAACATAAAATTATTTAACATAACACACAGCTAAATTTATTAGTTCCATATATGTTATTTATAACCTAACATAATTTTATAACTATTTAATATAACATAACTTATTATTTAACATTTAACATAACATGAAATTATTTAACATAACATAATTTAATATAAAACACACACACACACATAACATTACAATTCATAACTATATAACTATAAAATAATTATAATATTTAAAGATATTAAAGTGTATCAGTAAACCACATCGCTATATATTATTATATTGTTTATAACATAACATATTCTATAACTATTAAATAAACCTTTTATTTAACATTTAACATAATATATAATTTGTTATGTAAACATTGAACATAACATAAAATTATTTATTAAACATTAAATATATAATAGATAGTTCATAATTAATATAAATAGATACATAATTTAAGTATTTAACTATAACAACATTCAATATTATATATATATATATATATATATATATATAGTAACATAACATAATGTAACATGTATTATACATACTATAACACAATATAACTATAACATTTAACATAGCATGCGCACACATATATAAAAGTTCATGTTTCAAAATTACAGGATCGATAGATACATTAAATTCATCATGAAAAGTGCATTTGGTTAAGTGAATAAAAGCATTTAGATTCTTTTCTAATTTGTACTATATTATTTCATTATGTAGTGTGTTGTACAAGAAACATTGTCATGTGCTTGCACCTAATGTGTCAAAGTCAAACATTAAGAACTTATAGTCTATTGGAGTACTTGTTTAGTCTGGAATTTTATTAGTTTTTTAAATAGGTTTATTTCAGTGTTTTACATATATATTTACATATTTATATGCTATGAATAAAATGCATTATTTAGAAACGAGAAAAAATGTGAAGGTAGATTTGATCACTTCTTTCGATTGTGTTTACATGGAACTCAATACTTTTGCTGATAAATTATTAAAAAATGGACTCTAAAGTTTAGGACTTAAGGCTGGATTATTCTGCTTGAGTTGAGAAATGGTTCTTTTGTCAACATTCTTTTTAAGTGAACATTTCATTATTGGATTAGTTTATATGTATTATACGTAATATATTTGTATTATATGTAATACTTTAGTCAACATTTTTTTGGGATTAGTTTATATGTTTAATATGTAATATGTTGAGGCATCCCATATACATGCCCCAACTTTAGGCCATCACAGTGCGAGGGACTCTATTATACGTGGTTGGGCTCGTGATAGATCACGTAGCCCACCCGTAGTGCACGTTCCACTCATATATCTCGCCTTTGATGCCAGTCAAAGTGTTAGAGGCAATATTCTGTCTTTGTTGGTGATCGTGCTACCTCTAGTGGATCTTCTTCACCTATTTCAGGTACACCTCTTTCATTTTTAAACCCTCTTTAAACTTTATGTGTTTGTGTCTTGAAATTGTCTTTAACTGATTTGTTTGAATTTAATATATATGCTATTATGCTTCTAGTTTGTCAATTGTATATGTTAAATTATGTTTATGATTTGTAGACCCTTAACAAGTTGAAGTTGAAGATCAGAGTGCAACATCAATCCCTTCGTGGGACGATGCTACAAATCATATCACATTGGAGGATTTTATGCCCCATCATATGTGGATCACACAAGAGATATGTAACATCCCTGCCAATTCGCTGACTCGTTGTAGTTTGTCTTTGATGCCGGATAACATCAATAGGTTGATTGAGAGATACCGGAGGTCGGGCCCACGGAGCCACCTACTAGAGTCCATACAGAGGATTAAGAGGCATGTGGCTAGAGGCCCAGATACTTGGGAGGTGATGAAAGAGGCCACCAAGAACATTGATCTTCATGGGGAGTCGTTCGACATCCCTTCGAATCACCCTGCTAGACATAGAGGTCCGATTCCTCTGAAATATTTTAGGAATGTTGATGCAACCAATTCCCTTATATGATGATGCATTTCTCGCACGTTTACATGTTGACCAACTTTTCGCATATGCATGTATTTATCATGAAATCATTCCTGAGACTTGGAGGGTGCACGACCCACGTGACATAAACCAGGTATATATACATACACAATTTTTCTCTTATTGTCAAATTATGCATAATTATTTATATTAATTTCTAGTTTGTATTAGATTGTATTTATATTAATAAGTTCATGATAACTTGTAGACACAACCCAACTACATGGATGAGCTTATGAGGTCATCTGAGGGGGCAGTTGCTCAACCGGGCCATCCTTGACCAGAGCATGTTTCCATGGATTCTTCTCCACCTCTACCTCATAACAATGATGTGGAGAAGAGTCACTATGCACAACCACATGGACCAACAGTTGATGTAAACTTTTTTATTCCAAAGATTTCAACATTTTCTTTTTTCAAGTTGCACATATATGCTAATTAATTTGTAGACTAATTATAATTTGTGCTTGCCATTATGTACATACACCCATATGCAAAGTGTCGTTAATGTCGCTATTAAATGGGCACATGAGTGGGATGCTGGGTTTAGAGGCACTAATTATGCAGGTCCATTGATGTAGGGCCCAATCATTGAGCCACAGGCAGGGAAGCAGCAAACCCATATTCATTAGGCCCCCATCCTAACTAACTTGCATTTGGATTCAACTAAGGTTATTAGATTCATGTATATGTAGTTAAAAATGGGTTCAAAATAATATGTTTTCATATTGTTTATTTTGTACAAATAATGATCTAATTAGATTGAACTTGACTGTGTTATATTGTAGCACTATCTTATGGACACTTACTTTGTACGATGAAACTCATATAGGAGTTTTGGTGGTACTTGGAGTGGATGGTTTATATATTTTCAGGATCATTTCATTGGGCACATTCACATGTGATGCAAACTTTATATATTTTCATACATAGACAATTTATGGATGTACATGGACATTATTTTAGTTTATGTGTGATATTGGTAATTTGTATATATTTTCATATGGATAGTTTATTGATACTTGTATTCATTATTTCAGTTTATGGATTTGTAGTAATCTTGTTTATGGATGCTCATTAATTTTCGAAGTTTATGGATCTGTTAAAATTGTTTCGCTAATTTTTTTTTTCTTCTATATACTACAATTTTTATTAGTAAAATATAACAATTTTAATTTCCAGTGACGCAGACTAAGAAAATAAGTACAATCTTAAGTTATGATGCACGCCACTTTGATACTTAAAATGAACTAAAATATATCATGTATCAACTTAATATTGAACATGGAAAGAATTACAATCATGCTTCAAGTTGAATTGTAGAAAGTGTCTTTTAGTGCAATCAACATGTATGTTATTACAATTCAATTTCAAAAATAAATTATTTGAAATCCAAGTTACACGCACACACACACAGCCACACACACACACACATATGCAAACTATTGTGACCCACCCATATACCACTGCATGGACAACTTTTTTAAGTATTTCAATCAATTTCTTATCTCTGGTTCAATTTAAAAACATAAATAGGATTGAAATAAGTTTTATTCAATTTTAAAAGATGTCATGTATATAAAAAATAATTTCTATTTATTATTATTCCTTTTGAGATTATCTACTAGAGCTTAGTCATAACATGATATAAGTCAATCATATTGAAATTTAACATATAGGTCAAAAAACAATATGTGATAACATTTCTATAATTTTATATAACGTTATCGACTTTCCTAAATTTACAAGTAGTTATCTAAGTATTTCAATTAATCACTTATGATTGAAATAAGTATTATTCAATTTTTAAAAACTCAAATATGATTGAAATATGTTATATTCCATTTTAAAATATGTGGAGATGTAAAAGTTACAAATACAAGTTTTATTTGATTTTATTTTGTTTGAGGTTATCTACAAAATCTTAGTCATAATGCACGTCGTCAATATTTTTTTTGTGCTTACACTGAAATCAATGCACAATGTTAAACTAATTACCTTGAAATTAGTGTACGCCACATATCTAGTTACATCAAATTAGAATTCAACAACTTCACTGAAATCAATGCATCTAATGCAAACAATCAAATAGGATGAGAAATCAATATGTACACTAAAATCAATGCATCTAATGCAAACAATCAAATAGCATTAGAAATAAACAGCTACACTAAAATCATTGCATCTAACGCTATAAGCAATCAAATAGGATTAGAAATAAACATCTACACTGAAATCAGTGCATCCAATGCTAGCAATCAAATAGGATTAGAAATCAACATCTACATTGAAATCAATGCATCTAATGCAAGCTCAACCAAATAATATTATAAATTAACATCTTTAATGAAATTAATGCATCTAATGCAAACAATGAAAGATAATTAGAAATCAACATCTACACATAAGTCAATGCATCCAAAGCAAGAATAAAATAGGATTGGAAATCAACTTTTTTACATAACTGAAATCAATGCATCGAGTGCAAGAATTTTCTTCCCTTTCTCTACCCCCTCCATCTATATCGATATCTTTCTCCATCTCTCCTTCTTTGTCTCTATATCTCATCCCCGAAACACACACACACACTCTCTTCATATCTATCTCTCCCTACCTCCCTTTATCTCTCTCTTCTTCCCTTTCTCCCCCTTCCATCTATATCTCTGTCTCCCTTCGTCTCTCCTTCTTCATCTCTCTATATCACCCTGCAAACATAAACATTGTTTCTCCATATCTATCTACTTCTCCTTCCTCTCCCTCTCTCTCTCTCTCCCCCTTCTCTCCCTTTGTCTCCCCTTCTATCTCTCTTCCCTCCTATTACATATGTATAATATGTAATATGTTGAGGCATCCCATATACATGCCCCAACTTCAGGCCATCACAGTGTGAGGGACTTTGTTATACGTGGTCGGGCTTGTGATAGATCATGTAGCCCACGCATAGTGCATGTTCCACTCATATATCTCGCCTTAGATGCCAATCATAGTGTTAGAGGCAATATTCTGTCTTTGTTGGTGATTGTACTACCTCTAGTGGATCTTCTTCACCTATTTTAGGTACACCTCCTGCATTTTTAAACCCTCATTAAACTTTATGTGTTTATGTCTTGAAATTGCCTTTAATTTTAAAATTGTCTTTAACTGATGTGTTTGAATTTAATATATATGTTATTATGCTTCTAGTTTGCGAATTGCATATGTTAAATTATGTTTATGATTTGCAGACCCTTAGCAATCCAAAGCTAAGGATCAGAGTGCAACATCAATCCCTTTATGGGACGATGCTACAAATCATATCACATTGGAGGATGCTATGCTCCATCATATGTGAATCACACAAGAGATATGTAACATCCATACCAATTCACTGACTCGTTGTAGTTTGTCTTTGATGTCAGATAACATCAATAAGTTGATTGAGACATACTGGAGGTCGGGCCCACAGAGCCACCTACTACAGCCCATACAGAGGATTAAGAGGCATGCAGTTAGAGGCCCAGATAATTGGGAGGTGCTGATAGAGGCCACCAAGAACATTGATGCTCGTGGGGAGTTGTTCAACATCCCTCTGAATCACCTTGCTAGGCATAGAGGTCTGATTCCATTGAAATATTTTAGGAATGTTGATGTAACCAATGCCCTTATATGATGATGAATTTCTCACGACTTTACACGTTGACCAAATTTTCGCATATGCATGTATGTATCGTGATATCATTCCTAAGACTTGGAGGGTGCACGACCGCGTAACACAAACTAGGTACATATACATACACAATTTTTCTCTTATTGTCAAATTATGCATAATTATTTATATTAATTTCTAGCGCGTATTAGATTGCATTTATATTAATAAGTTTATGATAACATGTAGACACAACTCAACTACAAGGATGAGCTTATGAGGCCATCCGAGGGGGCAGTTGATCAGCCAGGCCATCCTCGACCAGAGCATGTTTCCATGGATACTCCTCCACCTCCACCTCATAACACTGATGTGGAGAAGAGTCACTATGCACAACCACATGGACCAATAGTTGATGTAAACTTTTTTAATCCAAAGATTTCAAGATTTTCTTTTTTCAAGTTGCACATATATGCTAATTAATTTGTAGACTAATTATAATTTGTGCTTGCCATTGTGTACATATGCCCATATGCAAAGTGTCGTTGATGTCACTATTATGTGGGCATATGAGTGGGATGCTGGGTTTAGAGGCACTAATTATGCGGGTCCATTGATGTAGGCCCCAATCATTGAGCCACAAGCAGGGGAGCACCAAAACCATATTCATCAAACTCCTATCCTAACTGAATTGCATTTGGATTCGACTAAGTTTATTAGATTCATGTATATGTAATTAAAAATGTGGTTCAAAATAATTTATTTTCATATTATTTATTTTGTAATAATGATCTAATTAGATTGAATTTGAATGTGTTATATTATAGTACCAGCTTATGGACACTTACTTTGTACGATGAAACTCACATAGGAGTTTTGGTGGTACTTAGAGTGGATATTTTGTATATTTTCAGGATCATTTCATTGGGCACATTCACATGTGATACAAACTTTGCATGTTTTCATATATAGACAATTTATGGATGTACATGGACATTATTTTAGTTTATGTGTGAAATTGGTAATTTGTATATATTTTCATATGGATAGTTTATTGATACTTGTATTCACTATTTTAGTTTATGGATTTGTATTAATATTGTTTATGGATGCTCATTAATTTTCGAAGTTTATGGACTTGTTAAAATAGTTTCGCTAATTTATTTATTTTTTCTTATATATACTACAATTTTTATTAGTAAAATATAACAATTTTAATTTCCAGTTACGTAGACTAAGAAAATAAGTACAATCTTAAGTTATGATGCATGTCACTTTGATACTTAAAATGAACTAAAATATATCATGTATCAATTTAATATTGAACATGGAAATAATTACAATCATGCTTCAAGTTGACTTATAGAAACTGCCTTTTCGTGCAATCAACATGTAGGTTATTACAATTCAATTTCAAAAATAAATTATTTGAATTCTAATGTCACACACACACACATATGAAAACTATTGTGACCCACCCATATACCACTGCATGGACAACTTTTTTAAGTATTTCAATCACTTTCTTATCTCAAGGTTCAATTAAAAAACATAAATAGGATTGAAATAAGTTTTATTCAATTTTAAAAGATGTCATGTATAAAAAATAATTTTATTTATCATTATTTCTTTTGAGATTACCTACAAGAGCTTAGTCATAACGTGATATAAGTCAATCATATTGAAATTTAACATATAGGTCAAAAAAATATATATATGATAACATTTCTATAATTTTATATAATGTTATCGACTTTCCTAAATTTACAAGTAGTTATCTAAGTATTTCAATCAATCACTTATGATTGAAATAAGTATTATTCAATTTTTAAAAACTAAAATATGATTGAAATAAGTTATATTCCATTTTAAAATATGTGGAGATGTAAAAGGTACAAATACAAGTATTATTCGATTTTATTTTGTTTGAGGTTATCTACAAAGTATTAGTCATAATTCACGTTGTTAATTATTTTTTTGTGCTTGCACTGAAATCAATGCACAATGTTAAACTAATTACCTTCAAATTAATGTACACCATATATTTGGTTAGATCAAATTGGAAATCAACGTCTTCACTGAAATCAATGCATCTAATGCAAACAATAAAATAGGATGAGAAATCAACATGTACACTAAAATCAATGCATCTAATGCAAACAATCAAATAGCATTAGAAATCAACATCTACACTAAAATCATTGCATCTAATGCTGCAAGCCATCAAATAGGATTAGAAATAAACATCTACACTAAAATCAATGCATCCAATGCTAGCAATCAAATAGGATTAGAAATCAACATCTACATTGAAATCAATGCATCTATTGCAAAAAATGAAAGATAATTAGAAATAAACATCTACACATAAGTCAATGCATCCAATGCAAGAATCAAATAGGATTAGAAATCAACATCTGTACACAACTGAAATCAATGCATCTAGTGCAAGCAGTTTTCTTCCCTTTATCTCCCCCCTCCATCTAAATTGATATGTTCATCCATCTCTCCTTTGTTTCTATATTTCACCCTCCAGACACACACACACACTCTCTCTTCATATCTATATATCTCTCCCTCCCTCCCTCTATCTCTCTCTTCTTTTTCTCTCTCCCCCTTCCATCTATATGTCTATCTCCCTCTGCGTCTCCTCCTTCATCCCTCTATATCACCCCGTAAACATACACATTGTTTCTCCATATCTATCTACTTCTCCTTCCCTCTCTCTCTCTCTCTCCCCATCTCCCTTGTCACTCCCTCTCTCTCTGTCTCCACCTTTCTCTCTCTATATGTATTTATTCTTACCTCCCTCTCCCCCCCCTCCAACTCCATATCTCTCTCACTCCCTCTCAAGTCCTCTCTCTCTTCCTTTATCTCCCACCTCCCTCTGTTTTCCCCCCTTGTCACACACACACTCTCTCTCTATCTCTCGAGCTTCGTCTAGAAACTCTGTTGACTATCTCCCTCCCTCTCTCATTTTCTCTCCCCCTTCTCTCCATCTCCCCTTTATATTTCTATCTCACCCCCAAACATATACACTCTCTTCATATCTCCCTTGTCGCTCTGTCTCTCTCTCTCTCCACTTTTCTCTTTCTATATGTCTTGAACTTCTACCTTCCCTATCGTTTCCTCGAACTAGATCTCTCGAGATCGCTTTGTTTCTTAGAGACTCATCCTCTCCCTCTCTTCATATTTGTGTCCCCCTCTCTTTTTCTTACCCTTCTCTCCCACTTTCTCTCCTTTACATTCCAAACAAATTACAATACTTTGCGAATTAAAATATTATGTTTAGATAATTTTTATTTTTATTTTGATGTCATACAACATTTTTATTTATTTATTTATATAATACATATTTAAAATGCAAGATTTCAAATGTGTGTTGTGCATTCACTTGGAGGGAAAATGATAATTTTCCATGGAAATATTATCAAAAATTTTTCAAAATATAGTGTTCCAACTACCTCCATCAGAGTAACATAGAGCGCCTCATGCCTTCCAATTGAAACTGTTTAGGTTCTATTTCTTTAGGTATCTTTAGGTTATGGTTACTTTGTGATTTTAAAAATATTATATATTCTATCATGGTAGATTTATAAAAAAATTAGGTTAAATAAAATTCACATATTAAGTTAGCTTGTATGACTTTTTTGTTGATGCCTACACGATGTATATCAACCACATTTATTAATGTGGTTGTGTTTGTATATATTATAACATAACAAAATTTATATTATATTAATCCAAAA